>ML265389.1:0-17125 GCA_005239495.1 Nicotiana undulata
TATATATGTACGTATTGGATCGGGTTGCACGCCGCAGCAATTGAGTGGATTTCTGGTACTTGTTGTGTGAGAGTGCTTAGTGAGAGTATGGCATACTGATAGTGGCGATATAAGTGACTAAAATACCTTGAGATTAGCGATATTGGGCCTGAAAGGCGGATTTATTATGGATTTTGCTGTTTTCTCACTCTTCTTTACATTGAGCTTTCCTAACAAAAGTTGAATTGTCGTTTTTACAAAATATGCTTTATAAATGCTCGTCACTGCACTCAAGTTTTTAGTTACTTTGGTTACTTACTGATTTGGCATACTCACGTTACTCCCTGCACCTCTGTGTGCAGATCCAGGTACCGGATCATCTCGCTAGTGTCTTTTGACGTGCTTGGATTTTTGCTCGAGGATCGAGGTAGCTGCTCAGCGTCCACAGCTGACCTCTGTTCCTTCCTATCCCTATACTTTGATGTTTCTATTGGACTTGTATTAGTGATAGAGTTGTATTTTGATACATTGTTTTATCATCTTAGATGCTCATGACAGTTGAATCCCGAGGTCTGGGGGAGGTTTTGGTTGCTTGCTTTTATTATTATTTATGTTGAGATTATCTAAAAAGCGAATCTTTATCAGTTATGAGTTTTTATTTATATAAAACAGACAAAGGTTGTTTTCACTATGTTAAAGGGCTAGCCTAGTTTCACTTTAGGCGCCATCACGGCCTTTATTGGTTTGGGGTCGTGACAGGTCATATATAAATAATAGAGTTACCCCGCTCCCGAATCATACATGCGACGCAGGTACTCATATATACACACATTCAAACAGTAAAGCAGGAATTCATCAAGGAATATTTATCCAAGGAAAGATCAATCCTCTTTTTAAATGATTAAGAAAATGAAGTTTAACCTTCTTAGATATTCATTGAATAATTCGATAATATTAAGCAGTCTAATTTTATCAGTAAAATTACAAGTACGTCAAGTAAAGCATGTGTGTGGGTCCTAGACTACCCAGACATAAGCATAATAGTAGCTACGCACGGACTCTTGTCACCTCGTGCGTGCGTAGCCGCCCCCCACAAGTAGTGGCACATAATTAATTATTTCACCTATTTGGACAATTCCCTCTTACAAGGTTAGAAAGGAGACTTACCTCGCTCCGGAGTTCCATAGCCGGTTCCCAAGCCTTTCTAACAACTCGACCGATGGCCAACGCTCCAAAACTAGCTTTTGCTTTATTAACATTCGCAAGCTTCTAATCCTCCTCCGACATTGCAACATTGAGTAAAATGCTCATAGGACACCAACAAATTGATATCTACAATTACAATCTCAATTACAATTAAAATATGACTCAAAAATATTTATCAATATCCGTTTATGGCTCACAAGTTGGCTATAAGCCTCCGGCTCAAATTGTATAATAGGTTCACTTACTAACATATTCAACTCCACTCTTATCATTTAATACCCATTTGACGTCATCAATGATATTACATTAATTCTCCAACACCGCCAAGTTACTATTCATCGTCTTCCTTAGCCAACATTTCCAGATATTCATATTGGTAATTACTTAGTTGAACACTTCCAGTTAAGCTAGAAAATGATTCCATAGGTTCATTGCAACCTTTAATTTCATTTCTAAAAATACTATTTATCTCTCCTTCATTTTCTCAGGAACATTATTCATGCCATGAACTAGGGTTTATGAAATCAATTATCCAACCCTAACAACATGGAACAAATATTAGAATTACTCTCACTGACTCATAAGAAATGAGCTTAAAGCATTAGTATTGCCTTCTTGAAGCTTTTCTTTAAAAATCAAATGTTTGGGAAATTTGGTATTCTTTAACAACTTGAATGATTTCTAGAGATTTCAAAGATTGAAGGATGTTAATATTAGTGTTAATAGGATGCTATTAACTTAAAATATCAAATAAAACTCACCTTGTATTATTAAGTAGTCCCCAAAGCCGAATCCACCATCAAAGAACCAATCCCTACCTCAAGAAAATCCTCAAAGAAGTTGATGCCCGTGGCTGCCTTATATAGGCATTGGTGCTTCATCGAGCTGTACCTTGCGCTGTGCAGGTTGTACCTCTTATTACAAGTTTTCCCCTACTGGACACCTTTTATTAAAATGCACATAACTCCTTGTAGAAAACTTCAAATGACGAACAGTTTGAAGATATAGAAACTAGACTCGAAGATATTTCATTTGATAGATTGTACGCCCTATAACTTCCTACATATTTCGAGATATGAGCATCCCAAGTCGGCTCCATGCATCAGCAATTTCTGGCAAAATTGCTTTACCAGCCTTCATTCAATCAATCATAACTTTCTCTACAAATATCTAAATGATAAATGGTTTAGCTTTCTGGAAACTAGAATCAAAGGCTACAACTTTCATATGTTGACAATTTTCCGATTCCTTATATATTTTGATATGTAAGCTTCTAAAGATGCATTAGTTGCTGTCCAAAACAACATTTTGCAGCAGAAAATGTCCAGCAGCTTTTTCTGTCCGAAATTCATTCCATTAACCTTCTGAAATCCAACCGAGACCCTCGGGACTTTAACCAATTACACCAACATGTCCCAAAATACAATACAAACTTATTCGAGGCTTCAAACCACGTCAAAAAAAACCTAAATTATGAATCGCGCATCGAATTGAAATAAGAATTTTCAAATCTTCCAACTTCTATATCTTGCGTTGAACCGTATCAAATCCATCCGGAATGACTTCAAATTTTGCACGTGAGTCATAAATGACATAATGTAGCTGTTAAAATTTTCAGAATCAGATTCCGACCTCGATATCAAAAAGTTAAACTCTCGGTCAAACTTTCTAAAAATCTTCTATTTTATAACTTTCGCCAAATGACCCCGAAATGACCTACGGACCTCCAATTCCACTTCCGAACATGCTCCCAATACCAAAATCACTATACAGATCTATTCCCGGACTCGGAATCCCGATAACATTGAAATACACCTCAACCCAAATTTATGAAATTCTTCCAAAATGTCAACTTCCTTAATAGGCGTTGAAACGCTCCCGAGTCATCCAAAACCCGATCCGGACATACGCCCAAGTCAAAAATCATCATGCGAATCTATTGGAACCTTCAAATCTCGATTATGAGATCGTTTGCTCAAAAATCACACTTTAGTTAATTCTTCCAACTTAAAGCTCTCGAAATGAGAATTTTCTTTCTAAATCAACTTTGAACTTCCCAAAATTCATTTTCGACCACGCATGCAAGTCATAATACCTGAAGTGAAGCTACTCAGGGCATCAAACCGTTGAATGACGTGCTAGAGCTCAAAATGACCAGTCGGGTTATTACAGTATACCATGTTGGTATAGTTATATCTTGTGACGTAAGCGACATAAGTGATTGAAGCATCGCGTTTGCACAGTTCCCAAGGTCATTAATTAATTCCAATTCATGGTCAGCCACCAGTACTTGTCGAAATGGCCATATAAATAGATAACCTTCATAATCTTCTCAAACTTTACTTTCAAAACCTCTTCTAATCTCTAAAAGCTCTTCTATTCTCTTCAAGTTCATCAACTTTGCCAGTTTCCGTTTGCCAATATCTTATTAAAACACAAATTCCGCCTTTTTCTTTCTTAAACCTCATGTAGCAATGGAAAAAACATCAAAGACTGTTCTAAAAAAGAAAGGGCCTCCTCATCGCAGTCGGCCAGTGACAAAACACTAGTGGAGCCACGCATTGAAGAGTACATTCCAAAGCCATGCGAACTTACTTCTGACATCAAAGTCGAAAAACCCTCTTCGGTTCCTGGCCGATGCGAGCCCATGTCTAGATACATATGTTTTATATTCGAAGGCGATCTCGAGTAGGTGAAAAAGACTGTCATTGGGAGAATAAAGAAGTGGTGATTCCTACCCCCGAGGAGGATATCACCACTCATGTGAAAGGGTTGGGTTCTTAAGTGTGTATACATACCCTTTCACAATGGGCCCCGTTGATCCCGTCATACTCGACTTCTAAAGTCAATACCGGGTAACCCTAGGCCAGATCTACCCCTATTTTTGGCGCATTGTCATTTTGTTCAAATTCTTCACCAGCAAGGCCGAGGGGATGTCTTTCACCCTTGGTCATCTTATTAGGTTATACATCCCCCATCTTTATCGAGGAAGATTGATAAGGCTTCAGCGTCGGGCCACGAAGGTTTTGTTCTCGAGCATAGACGAGGACAAGGACCGAGGATGGATGAGTCGGTTTTTTCGAGTCAGGACCTCCGACTTAATCCCCACCTAGAAGATGCCATTCCCGGAAGAATGGAACATGAAGCGTGAGTACAATCTCACGGATAGTGTTTGTTTACTATTTTGCTTTCTTCACTCTTTCTTATCTATATTCTTCTTCATGGTGCAGCTTCCCCTTGGTTTCCTGGTGCAGTCCCAAACCTTGCAGGCTGGGTTCGACAACTGGCCCCAACCTCTTCGTATGTTGAGCGCTCGTGGCGCGATTTGGCTAAGGGTAGATGGGAGGCCAAAATCATGATAAGTACCTCTGTCTCGGAGACAATGCCATCATGAGGCCGCCTCCACCGGGAGAAGAGGAGGTCCTGAAACCAGCTAAAGAAAATAAGAGGAGAAGGGCCTCACCTCCTGATACTCCGAAGCCTAGGAAGAGCAAGGCTCGAAAGTCAAAGATCGATCATGTCGTCCTATCTGATGATGTAGTCCAAAAACTACAGAAGAAAGACTAGGAGGGAGAGGATGTCGACTGTCTACTGGTGGTGCGAAAGAGGGGAAGCATGGAAGCTTCAAAGACTGCTGAGCCAGTGACGGTGGAGGAGGTTCAGCTACGGACTGAGTAGATCTCGGTGGAAAGTCCGAGCAGAGTCCCTGAGTCATCGGGTGTTGATGATGCCTCCAGCCGTGATAAACAATCGGCGGGTGTGCCCGAAAGGTCTAGTTCTTAGGCCCTTCAAGGAGAAGAAAATGCCCCAAGTGACTCGCTTGGGGAAATTAACATTGATGATTTGCGGCATGGCCCCATATTTTCTAAAGTGCAATACCGAGATGCTCGATCCATAGGGACCCCCGATGTGGGGACGGCCTTTGAAGGGGATGGTATATTGTGCGGATGCTACGCGGGGGTCGATGATGTTCCCCAGTTGGATGCATCGCTCATTATTTATGAGGCTCAGCGGCTTCTGAGCCAAGTAAGTTTTAACCTCTGTTATCATGTTTGCGTTTGTTCTTATTTCTTCATGTCTGATTTCCTTCCTTTCTGTACAGGCTACATCGCTCCTTCGAGAAGCGTCTTCCAAATACCGGGCTAAGATGATCCCATGTGAGGCTAATCTCAAAAAGCTCACGGAAGAGAGAGACGCCCTCAAACTCCTCTATGTGCAAAAAGAAGAGGAGATCAGGAGCCTTCGAGCCGAACTGACAAGAGCTCATCAAGATCAGACCGAGCTCATCGAATGGGTAATGTACATTTTTGGAAGCTTGTTATGTATTAACTTGATATTGGCGACTAACACATTGAACCTGCAGGTTCAGCAGAAAGCCGAATTGGCTTAGCAGCTTCTTAAGGAGGCCAAGATGAAAGAGGCAGAGACTTTGGGGTGGAAGCAGAACATGGACCGTCTCACCTCGAAGAAAAATGTGGTTCGGTCCCAACTGTCTTCGATTGAGCTTCATATCCAAAGTATGAAGGAGGATATCTTTGCTCGAGCCTAGAAGATTGAAAAGCTCGAGACTCGGTTGGCTGCTGAGCTTGCAAGGGCCACATCCGAGGTAGAGGTGCCCGTGGCCTCCTATCGAGTCGACGCTGAAGCCGCTAATACTCGGCAAAGGAAATTTCTGACGTTGTTGAGGTTGGATTGTCCTGTGTTGCCGAGCATGCTAGGCGCCAGTCTCGGAGACAGACTCTTGAGAAGGTACATGCTCGTGGCTTAGACCTCACGATTGATATCGAGAGTGCGAAGGTTTTGGAGGACGAGGATGGAGCTTTGCTTTTCGATGATGAAGACTCCGCGAGTGGACCCGAGAGCAGAGGAGATGAAGATGAAGCTCCCGAAGATGCGGCTCCCAAGGCGGACAAGGCACTTAGGATGTTTTTCTCCTTTTTTTGGGTTTTCTACGTAAGACCCTATGTGGTCTTTGTAAATACTTTGCAGATATGAAAGATTCATTTTCCGTTTCGTCTCTGATTTCTGATTTATGATAAATTATGCTTTGCCTTTTGCCTTGTGAAAAACTTTGTTTGTGCAGCCTCTATAATCGAGTGAGTATTAGCTCGACCTTAGAGTAGAACAAAACCTTAGGTGTTTCTGTTAAGTGAGGGTGAGTCCCCGAGCTCAACAATATGTCCAAGATATTGATTTCAGATGTCTTGATCGAAGCCATAATTGCACTGTTTTTATAATCGAGTTCGAGTAAGTTTTGAACTCACAGTAACAGACCTCTTAAGGTTTTATATCAAATAATAATGAATCCTCGAGCTATATTCAAGTCAGTTTTATATGAGCTCGGAATAAGGGAACCCTTAGGTCCGAATTGAGTGAAAACAAGATCTCGAACTCTAAGTATATTGACTGCAGTCCCCGAGTGTACGAGGTATATTTGCACTTGGCCCTTAAGCCATTTCTCATGGAGCTCGTATAGTATAAAATTTTCTTTGAGACACAAGATGTTTGATTTGGAAAGAATGATTCTTTGAATACTTTATACATGCGTATATGTTTTGCCATTGGGGCTCGACTAACTTATATGGACACGGTTCATTCGACCGTTTGACCCATTACAATGTTTCCCTATCGAGATCCTTTGACACGAAGTACTTTCCTCGAAAATATAACATCCGAGGGTGATGCCCCCTAGTATTCGAGGTTGATTGTAAAGAAGCCTTGGATACTGTTGAATTCTCCCCAGGTATCACATAATTGTTGCCTCGTTAAAAATCTCACCGAAAAAACCCTTTTGGGACTAAAACTGATCTAAGGGGAAAAGAGTGTAACACGTGCTTTAAAACCTGAGGTCTCGATGTCTATGATCGAACACTTGTAGTAAGTTAGCATTGAATGTATAAATGACTAGATGGCCCGTGCCCGTGCACCGCACGGGCGTATGTGTAACGTCGCTAAGATTAAAGTCCAAAAAAATATAGTTCGAGCAATTCTTAGCACAGTCGTAGTCAATATACAGAGCGGAAAGTTTTCTTTCCATATGTCAACCACTATGAGCAATTTGCAGCTAAGGCTTTTTTACGGTTCCTCCTCTTGCACTACTCTTGACTCTCTTTACTACACTGAGAAAAATAGCCAAGATTTACTGTTGTTGACTAAATGAATCATAGGCGAAGACACTGTACAATAGCAACAAAGAACACATAGGGAGGAATATCAATTCGCCAAGAGATAAGAATCTTTTTTTGATAAAGAAATTAAAATTGAAGCTTTTTATTCCTTGACGGAAACTTGGACTCTCAAAGCTACAAACAACTTTTCTTCAGCAATGTGCAGCGTGTCTCCTGAAGAAATTAATATCCGCATAATATACACTCATATAATAAAACCCCTTTAAAATCTAATCTTAATGCAAATGTGGTCTCTCAAAGCTACAAGCAATTTTTTCTTAAGCAAATATGCTTCCTCAAGAAATTCATGACCGAAAAATATAGACCCATAAAATAAATTTTCCTAAAAAGGATAATTTCAGTTCTAATTTAAACATAGATTGATTGAAAATTTGTGGTATCAGCAGAAGTACCTAAAGAAGGAAAATATAATCTCATGAGTACTGACCATAGTGATGTCATCAAAATTGTTTTGCAAAAGCCTAAGTTATGTAACTCTATAAGCATGGTTTACTTATTTATCAGGGATGAGGGCTGGGAGGGAGGGAGCAGGTATTTCTAAACTTGTAGACAAATAGAGAGATATAATTTTGATTCATGGAATGTCACTATCACTTTAGAGTTTAGAAATAGACACCGCAATAAATAATAATCTATCATAACGCACAGAAAAAAGCAGCAAACAACCCAAACTATCACTTTATCTAAGAAAGTGATGAAAAAATCTATATCTATATCTATATTATTATAAAAGTGGGAACCTCAAAAATTAAAAGTTAAATTATCAAAATGTCCTTTTAAATAATTTAAATATCCTATTTATTTATAAAACAAAACCTACACCTACACACTAATTTAAGCTACACCTACACACCTACAAGCCAACGTGCAAATATACTTAAAAGATAAACAAAATATTTATAATGAAGAGTTGTGTCTTAAAATGAAAGGATGCACACTTTCATCTTAAGTTGGTCTTCTCTTCCTTAAAAGTTGTTTTACGTTGCAAGAAAAAAATTACTTTTTGAATCAAATGGTTCATTTTCATTGTGTCGTATGTAGAAGTACAAAAAATATTTTTTCTTATGCAGCGTTCTAATTTTTAGATCGCGGAAGTATAATGTATAGAAGTTTTGCATGGAACATGAATTGATCCTTTGTCTCTACTTATTTATTATACAAGGAATGGTACAAAATTTCTCTAAAATGGGGAATCACAAGATATCACTTCGTTAAAGAAAGTATATCTCTCTTAAATTGAAAGAGCAACAAGGTCTGCAATTCAAGTCAAAAATGTAACCTCTTACTTAAATAATGAGTAAGAAATTGCCTATGTTATTCCAAGACATTACAACAAAGTTTATTCTTCTTGCATAATCAAAAGAAAAGGAAGGAAAATTATAGAAACTAAATTTGAGTATGTCAAGGCTAGAAAAAATTTTGGGTGGCTCTTGTTGCGCGGTAGCAGTATAATATTTATTACGTGATGATTAGTAACTGTAAAAACAGTATGAATAAAACAAATAGTGTTGTTAGATTACATGATTTTTGTGATATGTTTGTCATAATTTTTTTATTTTTCGGCATGCGATATATTTTCATTTACTAGATAACTTATACATCTTTTCTTGCTCCATACAGATAAAATTGTGTGATTAATTTGTGATCATTAAGATAAAAGAAATTCAAAAATACATAGAGTAATAATTATTAATATCTGCGCCTTGATATGCAATCTTTTGGACTTAGACAAATGAGTCACTATATGATGCTTTATTGATCATTTAGACTAACTATTCTTTCGTGTAGAAGTATTTATCCAAAGCTTTATTTTAATAATATTGATTTTGTTTTAGGAAACTGTGTATTACATGGTTCGACATACACGAAGTGAAAAATTTAAAATATTAAATTAAATTACTTAAATATCATATTTGATAAAATAAAATAAAATAATTATATTAAATAACCTAAAAGAATATTTGGATTATTCGCCAAAGGAAACAATATTTCAAATTAAAAATTATAGATTCCATTTATATTATTTACCAAAGGATGCTTAAACACCTCCTACCACCAACAGCCATCGTTGGCTAAAGGTATAACAAGGTGCACTTTGATTTTCTTACACGATGAATGTTACATTGCCAAACATAAAGACGTGAAGATTGGAATATTATTAATCATTTGACAATACAAATGTACATTTTCTTTGCTTGAAAAATTTATAGCTTTTCAGAGCGTATCCAATCCAACAAATTAGTTTTATATTTTTATAGGATATATGTCGTAGATTCAAGGCAAAAAAATAAAAATATATAAGAAATAACGTTGATCCAAGAAACTTTTCTTCCAATAAATACAAGAAAGTGAACTTTGTAAATAATATTGCAACACACTTTTGTCTTAACATTGAAAATAATGATTAAAAAGAAAGATAAAACATTCATTCTTTCAATTATTTCTCTATGGTACATATTTATGTATGTATTTACAAGAATGAAAAAGATTTACTGAGAAGAACATTAATTAATTGAGGAAAGCAAATCCAAATAAGAGACGTCATTACTAACATTGATCCATTGTTTTACAGACAATTATACGCTTCATTTTAAGAGACAAAAGTATGTGGTTGAGGCTATATGAATGTTGGACAGAAGTTTTCTAGGATGCAAATAAAAATGCATTTTGGCACTTGATATAAATCTCTATTTAGTCACAAAATTTTCACACTTGAAGATTAAGAAATACCGCACTTCATTATTAGAGTGCATCTTTCGGCAGACTACTCTTTTGAGAGCAAAAGCTGAAAAGTTTATTCATATTAACAAGCTAGGTGACATTATAAAAATTATTAATCATGCACTGGAGTCATAAACCAAGAAGATTTCACATTTATGAATAAATTATCTCCTTCTAAAGTTGGTAAAGTTGGTGCAATCGAAATTTGTCACGACCCCAAATCCTAATAGGTCGTGATGGCGCCTATCGTGGAACTAGGCTAGCCAACCAACACATTACTACGCAATTGTTCTTATTTTAACAGTTCACAATACAATAATAAACAACAACCATACTAAAGAAATAGTTTATATAAGTCTTAGCGCCCCAATAGAAATCTAAACAACTCTAAACAACCCCCCAGAACTGGAGTCAATAGTCATGAGCATCTAAGAATAAATAAATCTAACTCTGCTAAAACTATAATATATGTCTCTGAATCAAATGCTAAAACTAAATAAGGGAGATGGAGAAGCTATGGACGCTGGACAGCTACCTCAAAATCCCGTGAAATCCGCTAACGAATAAGCAAAAATTGCTACTGCTCCAGACCGTCACCTGAATTTGTGCACAGAGGCACAGGGAGTCTTTATAAGTACGCCAACTCAGTAGTAATGGAAATAAATCACAATCTGAGTAATATAAACACATAGAACAGATACACAATTTCACCAAAGCTAGTAAAACACCAAGTCACCAGGTAGTATTCAGCAAATACATAAGTTCGAAATCAGTTTCCAGAAATCCTTTGAACCAAGTGTAATATCAGTATATCTCAGTAAAATTCTCAGTAAAACCAGTTTGAAAACCAAGTAATTCATAGTTTGAAAACTCAGTAAAAATCTTCATAAACTGCCCTTCGGGCCAAAATCATTTATTGCAACAGTTGCCCCTCAGGCATTCTCTCAATCACTCTGCCCATCAGGAAACCTCACAATCACTCTGCCCATCAGGCAACCTCACAATCATTTAGTATAAATCATCACTCAGTATCAGCCCCGCGGGCAATCATCATCACTCAATCGGTACCGGCGCTCACTGGGGGTGTGTTACAGACTCCGGAGGGGCTCCTACATCCCAAGCGCAATAGTAACATAAGGCCTGGAAGCCTTCTCACCTCTCTCATAAGGCCTGGAAGCCTCCTCACCTCTCTGGCGCTCACTGGAAATGGGCTCAGACTCCGAAGGGGCTCCTACAGCCCAAGCGCAATAACAACATAAAGCCTGGAAGCCTTCTCATCTCTCTCATAAGGCGTGGAAGCCTTCTCACATCACTCATAAGTCCTGGAAGCCTCCTCACATCGCTCATAAGGCCCGGAAGCCTCCTCACATCACTCATAAGGCCTGGAAGCCTCCTCACATCACTCAGTCAGACACTCTCAATTTGCCCTTAGGCCATAAACATACCGGGTTCTCGACCCAAAACAGTATTTCATTTTTTCAATAAATAAAATCAAAATACTCCGAGTGCCAAAATAATTTATCAGGAAAAGACTGAGTGTAAAATCATAGCATATCAGTGAGGAAAATATAATAAACACAACCCTCAAAGGGTAAACAAGTCGGCCTAGGCCCCAACCATGGCTTACAGCCCAAAACATATCATAATATATAAATACTAATTAAGCAAAGGCTTAAACATCGGTTTCGCAGCTCAATAGTTGCCTAAGTAGGGAATATATTTCCCAAGTTTCAATCTTTGTATTCCAAAACCCGTGAAAGGGTGCATAGTCCAGGGTTTCATACCCTCAGGACAGGATTTAAAGACATTACTTACCTCAAAACTAGCCCGGAATTATTTCGCAACACGTTTGCCTCTCGAATCAACCTTCGAAGGCTCCAAATCTACCAAGTTCAGATTTTTATCATCAATATACGCTTAAGGAATAAATTCCAATTGAAAAATATCGAATTTAACTCAAAAATCCGAAACCGGTCAAAACCCGACCCCTGGGCCCGATCACGAAACTCAGAAACTTTTATCGAAAATTGTTCTTCATCTTCCCACGAGTCCGTACATATAAAGAACACCAAAATCAAAGTTCGTTTGACCCCTCAAATCGACCCTTGAAGGTCTCATAATCTCAAGCCCTAAACCCAATTTTTCTACTAATTTTTCATGAATTTAACACTGATATTTTGATCCCTAATCACATATAATCAAGTTTTAGGGTCCAAAATCCTTACCTCAATGAAGAAAAATGATTTTCTCTCTTAAAAATCGCCTCAAAAGCTTCTTCCCGTTCAAAAATTGGAAGAAAACTCGGACTGCTCATTATACATATGCTGTTCACGCGTTTCACTGCTCCCAATGGATTCCTTGTGAAATTCTAATCAATTTAGGCTTTTTAATCACTCAATTTGACCTTATAATGAAGGAGATATGTAGGTTTTAAGATTTGCAAATAGTGCAGGTTTTTAATACGCCGTCAGGGGCAATTTCGTCATTAACCTGAAAAATCTGGGCAATCTTGGTAAAATGGCTAGAATCCTCATACGATGCCCAAATTCGATGATTCTTTTTGCTACGGGTCCGTAATTACGATACGGATCTAATACTTAATTAAAAGAAATAATCGGAGCTCATTTGTTCAATATGATATCATTTATGCTTGAAGAAACGACGCTAAAGCATAAGAAAAACGAGCACAACGCAACCCAAACCTATCCAAAACTCACCCGAGCTCCTTGGGACCCCAACCAACTATACCAACACATCAAATATGATCATTCAAACTTAGTTGCACTCTCAAACACCAAAACTAACATCAAAACACCAAATTTACATCGGATTCAAGCCTAAGAACATTAAAATTTCTAAAATCCACCAAAGATGCCGAAACTATCAAAAACAACTCCGATTGACCTGAAATTTTGCAGACATATCCAAAATGACATTACGAACCTGTTCCAACTTTCGGAATTCTATTCTGACCCCGATAGACTATTTTTCACTGCCGACCAAAAATCACCAAAAACTAACTTTCGCCAATTCAAGCCTAATTCTACACCGGACATCACAAAATTATTCTGAACACACTCCTAAGTCCCAAATCACCTAACGAAGCTATCCGAGTCATAAAATTCTCATTCCGAGGTCGTTTACCAATAAGTCAACTCTCAGTTGATTTTTCTCATCTTAAGGCCATTCTTAAGGACTAAGTGACTAAATCATCACTGCTACCATTCCGATTCCAAGCCTACCAACTCTCACACATCAATAACAGTATATCCAATCTATAACAAGTCAATAACAAAAAATTTAATGCAAGTTTTACGTAACGACAGACCGGGTCGTTACATTCTCCCCCACTTAAACAAACGTTCGTCCTCGAACGTGCCTAGAGTCTTTCCAAACACCGCCAATATTGTTGTGTAACCTACCATGTATATGATCGGAGGTGATCCCACGTCACCTTACCTCATATAGGTATAATAGCACAACACAGTTGAAATTCCGAAATCCAATCATGACCCATAAACCTTAGAACCAAGTTTCCACTTTTGAGATAATTTGCAAGATCAAATTTTCTCGACT
This sequence comes from Nicotiana undulata, assembly GCA_005239495.1. Lineage (NCBI taxonomy): Eukaryota > Viridiplantae > Streptophyta > Magnoliopsida > Solanales > Solanaceae > Nicotiana > Nicotiana undulata. The sequence continues at coordinate 13,671 of ML265389.1, forward strand.
ATAAGCTGAAATTGTTTGACCACTGTATCAAGCCATATCCGTAACCCAATATGAAATCACATAATATACCGCGTGGCTCAGCCACTCATAGTGATAACTCCTAACCACCATAGTTGTTCAAACAACTCAAACCGGTACATACCCTCTTATCAAACCATGCCTCGCTATAACACTTCCATATACTGTCGATGATAAAAGAAACACGCATAAATCGGCAACCATTCGTCCGATCAGTATCAATACCATCCAGAGCCATAACTTGTGCAACTTGTGTACTCAATAACGACATACCAAGAGCTCAATTCATTAAATAAAGAAGACTCACACGAGAGGACTATCCTGCCACTAACACTTACCATTACCACATCATGCTAAAAACCTGATACACATCGTGAAACCATATCACACAAATCCGACACTAAGGATCATACCTCTACTTAACTGAGCTGCAAGGCGTGATCCCATCCAACCGCTGGACCAGTTGACACACTCCAAGCCACCTTGCTCAAAATCAATAACCATGCAAAATTTGACATCAATTACTCGAGGTGCATTGCCATAACCACGGGGGAAATCAGACGATACCATGCCACCCGAACCAGAAGGAACATAACCAACACGTCTCAATCCTGCAACAGCTACTTACTTGCCTTACTCAAACCTCGCTATAAAGCCTTGACAGAACTACACCCTATGCACATACATAACCAACGATCACAACTCCTCGAAACACCGAACGGTAACTCATAGACCACTCTGAAATACGAATAAGCTCAGTGAAAATCAAATGATACATCCCTCAACAATGGCAATTTTGGGTGAACAATTTCGACTCAGTGTAGAACACACACCCATACTGGCCTACCAATAACTCTAAGTCATCTCTGGTCACCCACAATAGATAGATAACTCTCCGAAAGTTCAGAATGACTGAGTCATGACATATTCTAACGCCTGACTAGCTTTGCTCGCATCCTCGTAGTTCACGCTACAAAAATAATCTGTTCATGAAAACTCTCAGTCTCAAAATCCATGAGGCGCACCAATTACCATATTTGATCCCATTTCCACCACTCAATATAACACCCCTAATTCTTTATCATTCTGCGAGGGATACCCCTAAAATTATTATGTGCCCCCGAGCAAGCTCGAATATCAACAGTCGATCCAACAAGAGAGCGTTGTAACACCAATGAAGCACCCTTATTCAAACACATAGCCCTTTCTGGAATGTATACCCTCATCAAGCCACGCAATGGTTGTATCACCTACCTAGTCATCTGAAACTGCCAGTTCTGACCTTCCTTCCAGAACTGAACGGTGACCTCACATATGCCACTCTCCACTATACAAAAACATACCGCATACGCCATGCAATCCTATGATAAATATGAGAACTTCATGCTCCCTTCCTAGCAACAAACAACTACGTACCCAACTAGCAAGAACTTTCCAGTTGATCCCATCTAGAATCAAAATCACTATACATCACTTGGCCCTCATGCCAGTAGAAAATATACATATCTAACCGTGGTAGAAACCATCAAGGATTCTCTGAATTACCTTTGTACAACAACCACCAGGACTGAATCCTTCTAACTCAACCAAGCTACGCATGCCACCAAATCCCAAGAGAATTGCTAAGAAACACGTGTAACAACTCATTACTTCATCACACCCACAGAACTAATCATATCTCTTATCGTTTATCATGCCGATCCGACCTACTACCAAGTTGTCCTATTCATTCAAGTTCCTTCTGACTTACCTTCGAATTAATACTTCTTCTTGCCATAATACCGCAATTCTCAATCCAGACTCACCACATGAAACCCGAGCATAAAATATACATTCTAAGGCTCATAAGTCGCTGAGTACTCCCTCAAATATCCCCAAAGCACCACATTAGAAATACTTACCCTAAAGAGACTTCCTTCGAATTTAAAGTCATTACCTTCACTTTACTGATATTGATGGATAGAATCCATGATAATGCAAATACACCACAAGCCTTGGCACCTTCCCCATAAATCTCAGTTCTAGCCCTTCTCACACCTTGAAGATCCTCGATCGCTACATATAACCCGTATCGAAGAAATTTCCATCACTCGAGTCAGTCCTAGACTCCACCTCTGTAGGTCATAACTGATTCATCAACATACCTCGAACCGAAATCAAAACAACACATAATCGTGTGATCAACTTATCATTAGAGGACTCCCCCACTTAGCTCAAAGCCAAAGATCAAGACAAATAATAACTCACGATGCCCACACATTATCACTGCCACCATACTGTGGTGAGGTTCAACTAAATCCTTCATACGCTCATACGACCCAAACAATCTAACACTCAAATCAAATGCAGATCTCGCATCCACCATTATAATGGTCATGCCAACTCCCACAAGCGATCTAAACTCAAATTACAACATACATCAGTACTGATAGAGACAACTTACTACAGATAAACATAAGGGTCACACACCTCAAGACAACCCGCATGAGATACCCTTACCTGTTTAACCTCAAAATAATATCTCCCAATACACTTACGAAAATCATAGCTATCACACAATCACTATACCTTCCTACAGTAGAACACAACCATTGCCTGCCCCCAAGACATCCCATTAAGCGGTATAAGAACCTGAAGCTGATGGCAATACTAACATTGGGGNCCTTCACTGGACACCACGTGTCCCAAGAATGCTACTGAACTGAGCCAACAATTCACACTTGGAGAACTTCGCACAAAGCTTCTCCTCCTTGTATCCTTGTAATACCATCATCAAATGCCGAGTAAGCTATCCCTGGCTACGAGAGTACGACAGGATGCCGTCAATGAACACAATAATAAAGGAGTTATAACACGGCTAAATACACTAATCAAATACATGAACGTTGCTAGGCATTGGTCAGGACAAAAGACGTCACAGGAACTCAGAACATAACATGAAAACTCACTTCACTCCATAACTCAGCTACATGAGAGGTCCTTCAATACACTTACAACTCGAGGTCATATTCTAACTCAAGATAGAAGTCAGATACTCAATAGTTCTTACTACATTTCCCGCCAATTCATTTTGATCACAATCAGACAACCTGAATACATCTACTATCCGATCACACTTAGGATGTAGTCATCTAGTCACAAGTTCCATCAATAAGGACACAAACGGACATATAAGTCCCCAACACATGTGCTCACCCAAATGAAATCTCAACACTCAAGCCACAGACAAAGTCCGGCCTCAAGTCCTTCCGACTGGACCATTATTAACATGTTAAAAATCACATCTCACCCATGGAAGTCACAAGCCGCCGACGCACAACTGATACCAAGCGCTCGTGTGCGCATTCGAATACATGAAAGGAATTCAAAGAGTTACGCTTTTGGCTGAATAAATGGATTCGCACGATAAGAATTCAAGAATGTGGAATGTTTCCTAA
>ML265389.1:17397-50669 GCA_005239495.1 Nicotiana undulata
AATACAATAATAAACAGAAACCATACTAAATAAATAGTTTATATAAGTCTTAGCGCCCCAATAGAAATCTAAACAACTCTAAACAACCCCCCAGAACTGGAGTCAATAGTCATGAGCATCTAAGAATAAATAAATCTAACTCTGCTAAAACTATAATATATGTCTCTGAATCAAATGCTAAAACTAAATAAGGAAGGGAAATGGAGAAGCTGTGGACGCTGGACAGCTACCTCGAAATCCCGTGAAATCCGCTAACGAATAAGCAAAAATTGCTACTGCTCCAGACCGTCACCTGAATCTGTGCACAGAGGCACAGGGAGTCTTTATGAGTACGCCAACTCAGTAGTAATGGAAATAAATCACAGTCTGAGTAATATAAACACATAGAATAGATACACAATTTCACAAAAGCTAGTAAAACACCAAGTCACCAGGTAGTATTCAGCAAATACATAAGTTCGAAATCAGTTTCCAGAAATCCTTTGAACTAAGTGTAATATCAGTATATCTCAGTAAAATTCACAGTAAAACCAGTTTGAAAACAAAGTAACTCATATTTTGAAAACTCAGTAAAAATCTTCATAAACTGCCCCTCGGGCCAAAATTATTTATTGCAACAGTTGCCCCTCAGGCATTCTCTCAATCACGACACGTTTGCCTCAAAACTAGCCCGGAATTATTCCACGACACGTTTGCCTCTCAAATCAATCTTCGAAGGCTACAAATCTACCAAGTTCAGATTTTAATCATCAATATACGCTTAAGAAATAAATTCCAATTAAAATATATCGAATTTAACTCAAAAATCCGAAACCGGTCAAAACCTGACCCCCGGGCCCGCGTCTTGAAACTCAGAAACTTTAACAGAAATGTATTCTTCATCTTTCCACGAGTCCGTACATATAAAGAACACCAAAATCGGAGTTCGTTTGACCCCTCAAATCGACCCTTGAAAGTCTCATAATCTCAAGTCCTAAACCCAATTTTTCTACTGATTTTCCATGAATTTAACACTGATAGTTTGATCCCTAATCACATATAATCGAGTTTTAGGGTCGAAAATCCTTACCTCAATGAAGAACAATGATTTCCTCTCTTAAAAATCGCCTCAAAAGCTTCTTCCCGTTCGAAAATTGGAAGAAAACTCGGACTTCTCGTTATACATATGTTGTTCACGCGTTTCACTGCTCCCAATGGATTCCTTGTGAAATTCTAATCAATTTAGGCTTTTAAATCACTCAATTTGACCTTATAATGAATGAGATAGGTAGGTTTTAAGATTTGCAAATATTGCAGGTTTTTAATACGTCGTCAGGGGTAATTTCGTCATTAACCTAAAGAATCTGGGCAATCTTGGTAAAATGGCCATAGAATCCTCATACGATGCCCAAATTCGATGATTCTTTTTGCTACGGGTCCGTAATTACGATACGGATCTAATACTTCATTCAAAGAAGTAATCGGAGCTCATTTGTTCAATATGATATCATTTATGCTTGAAAAAACGACGCTGAAGCATAAGAAAAACGAGCACAACGCAACCCAAACCTATCCAAAACTCACCCGAGCTCCTTGGGACCCCAACCAACTATACCAACACATCACATATGATCATTCAAACTTAGTTGAACTCTCAAAACACCAAAACTAACATCAAAACACCTAATTTATATCGGATTCAAGCCTAAGAACTTTGAAATTTCTAAAAACCACCAAAGATGCCGAAACTATCCAAAACAACTCCGATTGACCTGAAATTTTGCAGACAAATCCAAAATGACATTACGAACCTGTTTCAACTCTCGGAATTCTATTTTGACCCCGATAGACTATTTTTCACTGCCGACCAAAAATCACCAAAAACTAACTTTCGCCAATTCAAGCTTTATTCTACACCGGACATCACAAAATTATTCTGAACACACTCCTAAGTCCCAAATCACCTAACGAAGCTATCCGAGCCATAAAATTCTCATTCCGAGGTCGTTTACCAATAAGTTAACTCTCAGTTGATTTTTCTCATCTTAAGGCCATTTTTAAGGACTAAGTGACTAAATCATCACTGCAACCATTCCGATTCCAAGCCTACCAACTCTCACACATCAATAACGGTATATTCAATCCATAACAAGTCAATAACAAAAATTTTAATGCAAGTTTTACGTAACGACAGACCGAGTCGTTACAAAATTGAAAATGAAGAGATAAACTTAGAGATAACTATGTAGAAGACCAATTTTTTTGAAGAAGAGTACGACGTCTCAATAGATATCGTTAGGACGGTAGAAAGAAGTACTCAACAAGAAAATCGTATATAAAGAAATATCAGGTTAGATACATTAGTTACATAATTATCATAGAATTAAAAGAAGTAAAAGAATCATGTGTATCTAATTGAACTTTAATTATCTTTTTTTTTTTTTTTTGCAGATTCAGACGATATATAATCATTTGACTTTGACAAACAAGTAAAGATCCATATTGACCATTCACATACCCGTATACTTTATTTTTTCAGGTATAATTTTTTTGTTCAATTTTTTGTTCTAATAATATTAATATTATCTTACACAATTATATCTTACATAACTTGATATACACGTACAACGCACGTGCCGAGGAACTAGTCTGCATAAATGCACCTCGAGTAAATACGCTTTTCAATACGCAACCACTTAAATGTTGAACTATAAATGAAGATACACCTGGCATCTTATTCTTTTATTTCTTTTAACTTTATATTGAATTTGGTTGCTATGGAATTCAATGAAGAAAGTTTCAAAATGATTTGTTTGACCTCTCAATAAATCATTTAATATGCACTCTTAGATAAACTTGCAGAAATATTCTGATTTAGCTAGATTAACAATAGAAATGGAAAAGGATGATAATCCAAGTTTTACGGATAAGTTCCGAATGCATAATACCTAAATGTTAATCGTCAAATTATAAGCATACTGCAAGGACCAAATGATTATTCTCCTTTTTATCATAAATTTACCTCTTTGAAACAGTGTCTCTCATGTGTTCTTTAGTTTATTCTAAAGCACAAAATAAGACTACTGACCCCCTTTTTACTATGGCAAATACGATGAATATATTTCCACGTGGCGAACAATGATAGCACAAATCATAAATATAGAGAAAAAAATTCTAAGAAGTTCTCCAATAAAATAAAGAAAAAGCTTTTGCCAAAAATTATCAGATATTACCTTACAATGGTATCCACTTATGAGATGTAATTTCTGGCATTTCTATCTCTCTTTGAAATAATGGAGCTCTTAGCCTCTTGGAAATGATGATATGCCTTGATTTCTATCGGTATACAATTAAGTGATCCATAAGTGCTAACAAAGTATATCCTCGAATGTAATAGCGAGGTTCAACACCCTAACTCTTGCCGCAAGTTAGAATGAAACAAAGAATATTTTTTGACATATCGTATAAAAACAAAACCACTTCTAGAGGACAAAAAGATGCAATTGACCAGTAGATGCAATTCCCCTATTAGCACTTTCTAGCTAGCCAACTTTGACTGCTTTGACCACCTCAATTAAGCGTAGAAACCTGTCATTAACTCATTCCATTGCTAATCATTAATACTTATTGGTAAGATTTATTTGTTTTTCAGCCAACCAGAAAGCCATAAGCTTTTGTATTAATATGCTTTAGCTGAAAAATTTAAAGCTCAGATGCATCATGCATTAAAAATGAGAGATTAAAGAACCAACTCTTTGGCAGTAACGTATAAAATTAATAATTATCAAATCAAAGATTTGCATAAATCTAATATCTAGCGACAAATATGAGCTTAAATAGAAGGGGTGCAAAGCAGAAACCAAGAAACTACATCTCATTTTAATGCAAATATTATAAGACAATTTCAAGCAGATTTTCTGGAAAAAACGGCAAAACTAATCACATAAGCTTCTACTATTTGGTTGGTAAGAAATAAAAAATGGAGAAAATTAAAAAATCAAAAATTATTTTTTGACATTGGACATGGCTTCTTCAACCTGTTTACCGTGAAAATGATAAGTACAATTATATTTAGTTATGCAGTTCTAAAAATACATGATTTATCTTAATACCGATTATTGAAGGATTATAGCTAAATGTGTTAGGACGGAACAGTGAGAAAAATGATTAAAAGCTAAAGGAAAGCAAACCAGAGTGCCTTAAGTCGAAGGCTCGATGTCGACCTCGGGGGTCACTAAGACCGAGGCTCGGGCCTAGGTCGAACGATCGATGGAGCTATAGCGAGTTTATAGGTGAGATACACTACTTGTGATGAATAATAGGCTATAAATGAAGAACAAGTAAAAGAAAGCAATAAATGTAAGTGAATGAGCTAATAAAGAAGAATAGAGGATGTTTGATATTAAAGAAGAGAATGTTCTTGAGTCTTGTATTCAATGTATTGTGTTTTACAAAAGGACAAGAGTTTCCTTTATATAGCAGGGAGGGTCCAAACGTAGTACATAAGCATTTATTGTCATGATTCACAATTGATACTGTTATTTAATGCTCAGGTACGGTACTGTACTTTATCACAGAACTGCCTGCCTAGATCTCTGTACTGGCTTCCTGCGTCGATGCCTCGAGATCGGATTGTGGAAACGCCTGACGCCAGGCTTCGGACCACATCCCGAAAATTACGCGAATATACCACCTTGAGTTGTGCCAGACGTGGAAATTGGCATTTCCCAGTTTCAACCGTATACAGATAGTCCCCGCGTTTCTTAGAGTAGGATGATAAGAAACGTTCTTGACTGCTCATTCCTTCGATGTCTTCGTCGTGGGGTCAACTCACCAGAGCATTTAATGGCCTCCGTCAAAAGACTACGCGAGGTTGCTGTCAGCACGATCCTCGAGAAGACCCACGACCCGCTAATGATAAATGTTTTCAATTTCCCCAGATGTTGCCAATGTCCTCGCTATAAGTACCGGATCCACATGTCAACCGCACCTCTACTTCCATCCTCGGGCTTTTAAAGTTTTCTTTTTGTGCTTGTCCCTTTTCTTTAAATTTATCTTTTCTTCCCCCTTTTCGTAGAACCTGATCTTATCATGGCTAAGACTTCCAAGACGGTCCCTCGAAGAGGGGACGCTTCTTCCCCCGTGCGTACGTTCAAAGACAAGATGAAGCCGACGAGGATATAGTAGTGTATCCCTGGTGATTTTGAGATGATCTCTGAACTCACCATCGATTACCCTCCTAAAAAACCGAGTCGGTGCAAGCCCGTATCTAGGTATATCTGTATAATTCCCAATATCGAGAGAGTAAGATCTGATTGTGGTTAGGGGGAGACAACGCTCATTGAGATCCCCAGGCCTGAGAAAGATATAACTACTTACAAAGCTTGTTGCCTCAGCATCTATACGTAACCTTTCACATTTGGGCCCGTAGATTCTTCCTCCCCGCCGTGGATCGACCCGATAATATTGGATTTCTGCTGTCATTACCGGGTTACACTCGGCCAAATATATCCCTCTTTATGGAGGATCGGGTATATGCTTCAGCACTTCTCCAATCAGGTCGAGGGAATGAGCTTTACCCTCGACCACTTGATACCGCTATACAGTCCCCGACTCTATCGAGGGGGTTTAATCAAGCTTCACCATCAATCCGCAAAGACTTTTTTCGCGAGCATTGATGAGGACAACGATCGAGGCTGGATGAGCCGGTTCGTCCGTGTGAGGACTTCAGAAATTATTCCCACCGATCGGATGTCGTTTCTAGAGGAATGGAACACAAACTGTAAGTACCGTCACTGTTTGAGGCATGTTTTGTATTTATCTTATCTCTTTTTTCTGAACTAGCCCTTTCCTCATAACATAGCCACCATCTGGTTCCCTGACGCGGTCCCAGACATCCCGGAATGGATAAGGCGCTTAGACTCCATTTTTCCGTATGATTCGCGCTCATGGCGGGATTTGGATAGAATGTGTTGGCAGGCCAAAAAAAATGGTAAGCCTCTTGCACGGGCGTGTAACGATCCGACCGGTTATTTTGAAAATTTAAGCTTCGTTCGATGGCGTAAAGTCTTGAATAGCTTCACATTGTATATATAGACCTGGGTGCGTGGTTGGATTCAGTTAATGGATAATCCGGAGTCGAATGGGGAGGAAATTTTCAAATTTTCAAGTTTAGGTGATGGGAGTTGACTGAAGGTTTGACTTTTGTGTAAACGGACTCGGAATGAGTTTTGGATAATGTCAACAGTTTCGTATGATGATTTTGGACTTAGGCGCGCGTCCGTAATTGGTTTTGGAGGTTCGTAGAGTAATTTGAGGTAATGCGGTGAAAGTTAGAAATTTGAGAAGTTTGACCACAGTTGACTTTTTGGGATACCGGGGTCGGAATACGATTCCGAGAGTTGGAACAGCACCGGAATTTTAATTGGGACTTGTCTGCAAAATTTCATGTCATTCGGACGTGGTTAGGTTGGTTTCGATATCGTTGGCGAATTTTAGAAGTTATAAATTCTTAGGCTTGAATCCGAGATTGATTCGGTGTTTTGATGTTGTTTTGGGTGTTCCAAAGGTTCGACTAAGTTCATGTATTGGTATGTATTTTGAGCTTTGAACTTCGGATTTGGGAGCGATTTTTGGGGAATTTTAAGCTAATCATGTGGGTAAGTGTTCTTCACCTAGAATTATATATATCCCATGCTTTTATCTTTGTATTTATCATTTAAGTTGTGTTTTGGGTTGAAGAGAATGTTGGTTTTTGAAGGAATTTCTCAAAACGAAATTTCATGATTTGAGGGATAAAATGGGATCGGAATTTGGTAATTTTTGTATGGGTGAACTCGTATTGGAATGGGTATTCAGTTTTTATAAATTTTGTTGGGTTCCGAGGTGCGGGTCCGGGGGTCGATTTTTATATTTTTGTAAAGATTGAAACTTTATTATTCAGAATAGTTCCTTATACGATTTATGTGTGTTTTGGAGTTGTTATAGTTGGATTTGAGTCGTCCGAAGGTCCTTTCGCCCGAGAAGTTCATTTTTAGAGTAGCGGGTTGTCGTCTTCGAGGTAAGTATCTTGCCTAACCTTGTGTGGAGGAACTACCCCTTAGGAATTGAGACTTCTATGTTGACTGTAGCCCGTGTACGCGAGGTGATGAGTTCGTACCTGGACATATTTGTATGAAGTTGGCCTTTTAAGGTTCTTAGGTCCTTATATTCCCTGTATATGAAGTTGAAATTGCTATTTCTGAGTTCCTGGTTGCTAGTTTTGTCTCTTCATGCTTAAATTAGAAATTACTTGCTTAGTTTCCCTTTGTTGCTTATTTGATCTTAATTGACTTAACTGAAGACTTTATCTCTTCTACCATCATGCTATATTTTCTTCATAAACTGCCTAATTGACTAGAATTAGTATTATCTAGCCCTACAATTGTTTAGTCGTAATTGGAATATCTATTCGCTGGTGTCAAACATGCCCGTGAGTCGTATACTGTGATTTATATATTTTTTTCTTAAGTGCTACTTAGGTTTAGTTTGATAATAATCCAAGTTGATGGTATCTCCTTGGTGTGGCCTATTACTGAGCATTGTTATAGTTGAGTTTTATTCGGTGAAGCTAATTGTTTAAGCGAGATTGGTTATAGTTGTTTTCTCTTGCCGGGATGATTTGGTTTCTTCTTGTTGTGAACTTGAATATTGAGAATCACTGCTATATTTGCTTTTTTTCCCCTTTGTTACGATGTTTTCTCCTTGTGCTTGGCATTCCCTTCAGTGGCTACTTCTTATGAGTGAGTTTTACCATTCTTGTGATTTAAGTTCTTGTATTGATTTGCTCGTCGCACTTGGCATTTCTGTCTTTTGTTGCTTTTGTGCTTGTTGTGGCAATGTACGAGGTTTCTGTCGTGTTCTGGTTGTTCTCTCTGTTGGCTTCATTGCATATTTAAATTGGGACTACGGACATATTCCGGGAGCTTTCCCCCCTGTACTGCATTGCATATTTAAATTGGGACTACGGACGTATTCTGTGAGCTTTCCCCCTGTACTGAATTGCATATTTAAATTGGGACTACAGACGTATTCCGGGAGCTTTTCCCCTGCACAACATTGCATATTTAAATTGGGACTACGGACGTATTCCGGGAGCTTTTCCCCTGCACAACATTGCATATTTAAATTGGGACTACGGACGTATTCCGGGAGCTTTCCCCCTGTACTGCATGACAAATTCTGAACTACGGACGAAGTTCCGGTAGAGTTATCTTGAAGAGATTTTGATCGAAAGATATATATTGAAAAGTATAGCTGAAAAGCATTTATCTTGAAGAAAACTATGTCTGAAGGACTTTTATCTCAAATGTATATTTGAAAAGCTTTTGTCTTGCAAAAAACGATATTTGAAAGGCATTTATTTGGGGGAAGTACGTTTGAAAACCATGTATTTTGAAGGAACTATGTTTTAAAGATTTTTCTTTCTAAAAATATATGAATATATTCGGAGAAAGTATATTTCAAAGAAAAATTTCCTATTTGGAATGATTATATTCAAAGCTTTCAATAAAAACTTACGGGTGAAGGTTTACACTCGAAGTATTTTTCAAAGACACTTGGGGTTGTTGGCTAAGGCCTGACGTGGAAACTGTTGCAGTGTTGATTTATTACTTGTTCTTACCATAATGTGATTTTCCGATTTCGGGGTGTTCTCGGACATTCTTTGTGTATTATTGTGATGTTCTGTTGTTAATATGTTGTGTTGTCAGTAGATAGATGTTACACCATGTCATTTCGATACTTATGCCTGTTTGATTTGTTAGACCAGTGGGTGTCCTGACTAGTCCTCGTCACTTCATCACTGAGGTTAGTCTTGATACTTACTGGGCATCGTTGTGGTGTGCTCATTCTACACTTCTGCACATTTTTGTGCAGATTCCAGGTCTTGCATAGCCGGCCAATCATTAGTTAGCAACGTTGCTGTTGCGGAGACTCAAGCTAAAACCGCTTCGGCGTTCGCAGTTTCGGAGTCACCATCTTGTATTTATTATTTGCACACTGTTATATTTATTTCGAACAGTGGTATTTAGAGATGTTAGTGTAAACCTTTTACAGCTTATGACTTGTACTTAACGGGTTTTGGGATGATATGTAATATATAAAGATTTTTGTCAAGAAGCCTTTAAAAGTTTCAATATTATGATTTATGTTTACTAAATGTCAGCTTTCCTAGTCCTTAAGACTAGGTGCCGTCACGATACCCAACGGAGGAAAATTGGACCGTGATAGGTTGGTATCAGAGTTCTAGGTTCATAGGTGCTACGAGTCATAAGCAAGTTTAGTAGAGTCTTGCGGATCAGTACGGAGACGTCTGTACTTATCTTCGAGAGGCTAAGGAACTATTAGGACAATTTCACTTCCTTATTCTTATCGTGCGAGTTCATTGATCTTGAAGTTGAAATAATCATTCCATTCTCTCACCAATGGTGAGGACACGAGTTGCGGTTCCTGATGATGTTACCCCGAGGCAAATGTCGCTAGGGGTAGAGGCAGAGGTCAACGAGAAGCACACGTCGCAGTTTGGACATCTACCAGAGCAACCGCCAGTAGTCCCCGTTGGAGAGCAGGTATCGGAGATGCTATTGTTACGCCCGGACTTCGGGAGCCCTGGGCGCAGATTTTGAGTATAATTGGCAAATTGACTTAGGCAGGGTTGATTCCAGTGCACCAGCTACTCCGCAGATCAGGGGAGGAGTTCAGACTCCCGCTGTCTACACTCTAGAGTAGCGAGATCGTGTTAGTCAAGTTCCAGGTGTCATGGCAACACATCTTGTGGTTCTACTTCAGCCTGTGGTTAGGGCAGCAACATCTGAGGAAGAACAACTTAGACTTGAAAGGTATAGGAAGTACCACCCTCCTATCTTCAGTGGATTGGCGAGAGATAATTCCAAGGGTTTCTTGGAGGAGTTCCACCGCCTTCTTCATACTAGGGGTATTGGGGAGTCGAGAGAGGTTGTTTTTGTCACGTCTCATCTTAGAGGAGCGGCTTATCAGTGGTGGCGGGCATATGAGTTGGGTGACCCGGCCAAATCAGCTTCACTTACATGGGGTCAGTTTTCAGAGATGTTCTTGAGAGAGTTTGCACCTCAGTCCCTCCGAAGGGCATGGCGCATAGAGTTTGAGCAGTTGCGTTAGGGCACTAGGTCAATATTAGAGTATGCCATCAAGTTCAGTGAGTTGTCCAGATATGCACCTCACTTGGTTGTTTCAGTTAGTGGGAGAGTCCGCAGATTCATTAAAGGACTCAGGAATGATATTCAGTTCAGCATGACTCGAGAGTTGGAGTCAGATGTCTCATTTTAGCAGGCATTAGGGATCGCTCGCCTATTAGAGGGCATGTGGGACCGGGAGCGAAAGGATAGACGAGATAAGGAGAGAGTACAGGTAAGCAAGGAGGCCACAAAGGACGAAGAGATCTACTGGTCCTTATTATAGAAGCAGGGTACCACACGGTAGAGTTTTTGTGGGCCAGCCAATTCAGTTTGCATTACCAGCTTTGCATGGGGTTTCAGGTACTCATGGGTCTCAGAGTACTCGTATTGTGTAGTTTCCACAGCCATGTCAGCAAAGATGTTGTTTTGAGAATGGAGATACCAGTCACGGGGTGAGAGGTTGTCCTAGGATTCAGTCAAGTGTGTCACAGCAGGGTATTCAGGTGAGTAGAGGGTGCCCAGAGGGGTAGGCCCGACCTATTGATGTGTTTCATATAGTAGGCTGGAGGCCATTGTGCCAGATATTATCACACACGTATTACAGAGGGGCGCCAATTGTATTTCATTATAGTTCTGTTGGTCGGGACGAGCGTTGTTTCATTTATGAGTGAGTTTCATGCTTTGCACTCTATTTTTCATGTTTGCTCCTATTGGGAAATTCTATGAGTGGTAACCCGTGTCTATCGTTGTTTATCATTGAGAGTGGTGAGACTAGGAGTGTGTCCTTGTTGTTCATCATGGTAGGCTTAATGTGATTTCCTAAGTATTTTATTTACGAGCTGTGATTTGATACTCTATCGAGATGTGAGTTCAGTGAGCGATATGATTTTATCAGCAGAGATGAGTTAGTGGGGAATTTCAATTGGTATGATATATTTTCGGTATGTGATTTAGAGTTGAGGGCGAGGTCCTCGTGATATTTGTGATTCGATATGTTTGGATCGGGCTGAGTACTGCGGTGGAAATTTTATCAGGATGGGATCTTTGTGATTTGTTCATATGCTTTGCTTCTTCCTTGTTATATTGCCTTTGCAAGTCAGTATTGATAGAGAGTTGTTCCTATGGGCTTGTTTGACAGTTCCTTTATATGTTTCTCTTTTCATATTCAATCATTTTCGTTATACGCTTATTTGGTTTTAGCTTGTGGGATGAGTGCCCAGTGGTGTTAGTTGTGGCTTGGTGATTCGGGTGTCTAATAATAAGGTCTTCCTGTTTATTGCATCATTATCAATATTATGGGGCTTGGAAACAGAGTTCTTTCAGATGTGAGGCTAATTGCCAATGCTGAGTTGATTTCGGCCAGCTATGGTGGTCAAAGGTCATATTTTGAGCCCATGTGTGATGTGCTATATTGTGTGGTCGTACCTTATGGGTATAGTCATGAGTTGATGCAGCTGGTTGAGGCTAATGCCGGATATGGATTTAGAATCGGGTCTTTTGGGAATGAGCAGAAGATGAGAAATTGAGTTATAGGGTTATCCGTGATAATAGGAAGGATAAATTGCAGTTGTGATAATGTCATCAAGATTATGTAGGTTGGGGTGGCGTGGGATCACCCGCAGGGGGGTGTGTTGGAAGTGTGCAATCAGTGATTGGATGAGTTCGAGGTGAGTCTAGGCACGTTCGAGGACGAATGGTTGTTTTAAGAGAGGGAGAATGTAACGATCCAACCGGTTGTTTTGAGAATTTAAGCTCTGTTCGATGGAGTAAGGTCTTGAACAGCTTCACATTGCGTATATCGACATGCGTGCGTGGTTGGATTCAGTTACCGGATAATCCAGAGTCGAATTGGGAGGCAAATTTCAATTTTTGAAGTTTAGGTGATGAGAGTTGACCAGACATTTGACTTTTGTGTAACGGCCTCGGAATGAGGTTTGGGTAATTTCAACAACTTCTTATGATGATTTTGGACTTAGGCGCGCATCCGGAATCGGTTTTGGAGGTCCGTAGAGTAATTTGAGGTAATTCGGTGAAAGTTTAAAATTTGAGAAGTTTGACCACATTTGACCTTTTGGGATATCGACGTCGTAATGTGATTCCGAGAGTTGGAACAACACCGGAATGTTAATTGGGACTTGTCTACAAAATTTCAGGTCATTCGAACGTGGTTTGGTTGGTTTCGGCATCGTTGGCGAATTTTAGAAGTTAGAAATTCTTAGGCTTGAATCCGAGATTGATTCGGTGTTTTGATGTTGTTTTGGGTGTTCCAAAGGTTCGACTAAGTTCATGTATTGGTATGTCACGTGTTGGTGTAATTGGTTGAGGTCCCGAGGGTCTTGGGTGGGTTAGGATGTTTAACGGGAAGTTTGAAGCTTGGAAATGCAGCTGGTGTTGTTGTTTTGGTGTGGCCGCACCTGAGGATAAGGAACTGAAGGTGCGAAAGGAGGAGGACTGGGCAGTATCCGCAGGTGCGGAGTATTGGGGCGCACGTGTGGCCCCAAAGGAGCGGGCTGATGGGCGCAGAAGCGAAGGGGCGCAGGTGAAATAGGCAATGCGCACCTGCGGTTGCGCAGATGCGGCTAAGTTGGTCGCAGGTGCGGAAGTCCTGGCAGATTTCATTTAAGCAAGGGTTAGCCATTTTCTTCATATTTTGAGCTTTGGACTTCGGATCTGGGAGCGATTTTGGGGATTTTCAAGCTAATCATGTGGGTAAGTGTTCTTCACCTAGAATTATATATATCCCATGATTTTATCTTTGTTTTTATCATTTAAGTTGTATTTTGGGTTGAAGAAAATGTTGGTTTTTGAAGAAATTTCTCAAAACGAAATTTCATAATTTTAGGGACGAAATGGCATCGGAATTTGATAATTTTTGTATAGTTGAACTCGTATTGGAATGGGTATACGGTTTTTGTAAATTTTGTCGGGTTCCGAGGTGCGGTTCCGAGGGTCGATTTTTATAATTTTGTAAAGATTGAAACTTTATTATTCGGAATAGTTCCTTATACGATTTATGTGTGTTTTGGAGTTGTTATAGTTGGATTTGAGTCGTCCGGAGGTCCTTTCGCCCGAGAAGTCCATTTTAGAGTACCGGGCTGTCGTCTTCCAGGTAAGTATCTTGCCTAACCTTGTGGGGGGGGGGGGGAACTACCCCTTAGGAATTGAGGCTTCTATGTTGACTGTAGCCCGTGTACGCGAGGTGACGAGTGCATACCCGGACTTATTTATATGAAGTTGGCCTTTTAGGGTTCTTAGGTCCTTATATTCCCTGTATATGAAGTTGAAATTGCTATTTCTGAGTTCCTGGTTGCTAGTTTCGTCTCTTCATGCTTAAATTAGAAATTACTTGCTTAGTTTCCCTTTGTTGCTTATTTGATCTTAATTGACTTAACTGAAGACTTTATCTCTTCTACCATCATGCTATATTTTCTTCATAAACTGCCTAATTGACTAGAATTAGTATTATCTAGCCCTACAATTGTTTAGCCGTAATTGGAATATCTATTCGTTGGTGTAAAGCATGCATGTGAGTCGTATACTGTGATTTATATGATTTTCCTTAAGCGCTACTTAGGTTTAGTTTGATAATCATCCATGTTGATGGTATCTCCTTGGTGTGTCCTATTACTGAGCATTGTTCAAACTGAGTTTTATTCCGTGAAGCTAATTGTTTAAGCGAGATTGGTTATAGCTGTTTTCCCTTGCGCGGGATGATTTGGTTTCTTCTTGTTGTGAACTTGAATATTGAGAATCGCTGCTATATTTGCTTTGTTTTCCCCTCGTTACGTTGTTTTCTCCTTGTGCTTGGCATTCTCTTCAGTGGCTACTTCTTATGAGTGAGTTTTACCATTCTTGTGATTTAAGTTCTTGTATTGATTTGCTCATCGCACTTGGCATTTATGTCTTTTGTTGCTTTTGTGCTTGTTGTGCCAATGTACGAGGTTTCTGTCGTGTTCTGGTTGTTCTCTCTGTTGGATGCATTGCATATTTAAATTGGGACTACAGACGTATTCTGGGAGCTTTCCCCCTGCACTGCATTGCATATTTAAATTGGGACTACAGACGTATTCCGGGAGCTTTCCCCCTGTACTGCATGAGAAATTCTGAACTACGGACGAAGTTCCGATAGAGTCATCTTGAAGAGATTTTGATCGAAAGATATATATTGAAAAGTGTAGCTGAAAACCATTTATCTTGAAGAAAACTATGTCTGAAGGACTTTTATTTCAAAGGTGTATTTGAATAGATTTTGTCTTGCTGAAAACGATATTTAAAAGGCATTTATTTGGGGGAAGTATGAAAACCATGTATTTTGAAGGAACTATGTTTTAAAGATTTTTCTTTCTAAAAATATATGTATATATTCGGAGAGAGTATATTTCAAAGAAAAATTTCCTATTTGGAATGATTATATTCAAAGCTTTAAATATAAACTTACGGGTGAAGGTTTACACTCGAAGTATTTTTCAAAGACACTTGGGGTTGTTGGCTAAGTCTTGACGTGGAAACTGTTGCAGTGCTGATTTATTACTTGTTCTTATCGTAATGTGATTTTCCGATTTCGGGGTGTTCTCGTACATTCTTTGTGTATTATTGTGATGTTCTGTTGTTATTGGTTGTATTTCCTTCCGCATTTTATTAGTTATGTTGTGTAGTCATTAGATAGATGTTACACCCTGTCATTTCGATACTTATGCATGTTTGATTTTTTAGACCAGTGGGTGTCCTTACTAGTCCTCGTCACTACATCACTGAGGTTAGTCTTGATACTTACTGGGCACCGTTGTGGTATGCTCATTCTACACTTCTGCACATTTTTGTGCAGATTCCTGGTTTTGCATAGCCGACCGATCATTAGTTAGCAACGCGGTTGTTGTTGCGGAGACTCAAGGTAAAATCGCTTCGGCGTTCGCGGTTTCGGAGTCACCATCTTGTATTTATTATTCGTACACTGTTATATATATTCCAAACAATGGTATTTAGAGATGTTAGTGTAAACTCTTTACAGCTTATGACTTGTACTTACCGGGTTTTGGGATGATATGTAATGTATAAATATTTTTATCAAGAAGCCTTTAAAAGTTTCAATATTATGATTTATGTTTACTAAATGTTAGGCTTACCTAGTCCTTAAGACTAGGTGCCGTCACGATACCCAACGGAGGGAAATTGGGCCGTGACAGGGCATTATATGTTATAAGGCAGTTGTTTTTCTGTTGAAGCGAAACTGACATGTCTTACCCACACAGGCCTTGGGGACAACTGGTCGATGAGACCGCCCCTGCCCGGCGAGGCGAGCCCTTCCAGGCCCAATAAGGGTAAGAGGGGACTTCAGGTGAGCCTCCAAAACCAAAGAGGATCAGGGCATGTAGGCCAAAAACCGATGTTACGGTCCTAACTCCGGCAGCTACAGCGAGCTTGCGTGTTGCATGCGACAATGGCGATGACGAGCGCCCTCTGTCACAAGGGTCGGATCTAGGCGCTAATGCTAAGAAAGTCACTGATCGGGGGTCCCCCAAGCTAGAAATAATTAGAGGGAATCAGCTTCAACCTGAACAAAGTATTGGCGGGGAGAGAGTTCCCGAGCCTCGATTCGATCACCATGTGGCCCAATGAAGCCATGACCTCGGAGACAGACCTTCTTTAGGGAAAGGTGACCTCGACCCAAGGGATTCTCCGGGGTGCTCGAGATGAGATTGCTTCATTGACCGTGGCCAAGGTTGAGGTTGACTGTCATATTGCCTCGTATAGAAGGGATGTGATTGCTGCCAACGACCAGGCCAAGCAAATATCCGAGAAGGCGAAGCTCAAACGAACTCGAGCCGTTACTCTTGCACGCTTGCAAGCTAGGAGGCAAGCCCTCGAGGAAGCAAGTCTCGAGGAGGTTGATCTTGCTGGAGCGATAGAGAAAGCCAGAGTAAAAGAGGAAGAATCGGTATTTTCTACTTCTTCGGACGAGGACTCGGGCTGCGCTTCCGGTAGTGACTCGTCAGGCAGCGAAGGCGAAGAGTAGACCTGTTTTGTCGCCTTTTTTTGTATATTGGTTCCTGTGAGGAGCCTAGTGGGAGTGCGCCCATTGTAAACATGTTTTTTATGAATGCGATAGGGGATTCTCTTTTTTCCTGTTTTCATCATGTGATAGTGTTTCCTTCATTTTCCATGTTTGGCTCGTTTTGGCACTTATTGGTAGAGCGGTAAAATTATTGAGACCTAGTAACGGCTCGAGCCAGTTCGAGGATCTTGGGCTGATCCCTTTAGGGCTTGTGCGATTTTGAGATGGGACTGATAATTTCCTCAGGAAACTATGTGTGAGGAGACGAAGCTGGGTCATTTTGAGGTTTCGTCGACCCTTACATTCTCTTGCGGCTTGTAGCAATCTTCGAAACATCCTCTGGGACCGATCATCGGCCAACCCTTCGAAGTTTATTAGGCGGCAGGGATCCCCAAAGTTGGGTACTGTCGCGCCCCCCTCTTTTCCTTCTCCTTTCGGATCAGTCAGGGTTTTCGATATTATTGGGACATCTCGTTTCCTTTTGGGAAAGGGATATAAGGAATTGAAGAGTCGCCACCTAACGAATTAAGGTGTGTTAGGGCACCTACTAAGGGTCATTTACAAACACAGATTGAATAACTAAAGATTGGGTAAGGGCTTGAAATTAGTTTAAGGGGAAGGTGTTAGGCACCCCTCAAAGTCCACAATTGTGGTTCCCGGCCAAACAAGCTTTGTGAATTTAAACAAGTAGCAAATAAGCAATTAAAGCATAAACAAATAGAAGTTTTGAAAAGATTCACAGTCTAAGCACACATATGTGCTAAAGTTTAAAAATTTAAGGTCTAAGCATATATATAAGGTTTTAAAAGGATTTACAGCCTATGCATATATAAGGAATAGGGGAGTCCTAAGCTTTTTATCCTATAGGATCACATCAGTCCAATGCCCGGTAATCACTCCTCAGAAGAGGGGCTACACGTGGCATTAGCGCACCGGTCATCATATCCATATCTACCCTTTACCCCACCCCTTAGCGGTTATTAAGCGAGTTTTATTTAGCGATCTCTATGCATGATGTTACCCGTCCCTTCCTGATGATCCTGGAGGAAGTTAGGACCTCTAATATAGGCAGTTCTAGACATAACCCCTAAGGTTTATTGAAAAAGAGAAAATTCTAGGTGACAGTAAAGAACACATAGGACTTTGATAGATAAATACAGAAAAAAAAAAGAAGTTAAGAGGCCCAAGTTTACCTCCGCAGATAATGCACATAAGCAGCACATCTCAAACACAAACAGGAGCATTTTTTATTAGAGAAGAGACCTAAACAGGATGTCTAAGGCATGATGTCTAAATGAGCATCATAACATAGAAGATTTGCAGCTTTGTTTTATATAAACTTGACAATAAGGTCCTAATCAGTTTGCCTATTGATTTTAATTAAACCAATAAGTTGTTAAGCAGTAAACACAAAAGGGAACAATGCTCCACTTTTTATACATATTAGTTACCTAAGGCTTGCCTAGGCATGGGATCATACACAATAATTACCAGAATTATTAAAACAGCTTGTAAGTTGTTTCTGCCTAAGAGAATGTTGTTCTAGGTGTTACAAAAATACAGGGATTCTTACCAGCTTTATTTAACACTGGGTAGCCATATGTGAAACTTTTTTATATCTTTTTATTAAACAGTAGTATAAACTAGGCGTTTAAAGAGACCCTAGAGCATGGCATCTAATACGCACATGTAAATGCAGAATGATTTCAGGACATGCAGAATTTCTAAAGCATGATTTCTAAATGCACAGAAATTTACAGAGTTGTTAAGCAGGATTCATGTAGCGAAAATTTACATATGTTATCCTAAGAACAGGATTCCTAAGTGATAGTCATAAATATGCACCAGTGTCAATTGAGATGATGAAGCAGCAACCCTAGGAACATGATATCTAAATGCACAAGACATGAGTTATGAATGCACATGAGTAACAGCTTTATGTTGATGTTGTTTATTAACCTAGGAGCAGTATTTCTAAGTGATTGTCATAAACATGTATAAGTGTCACATGAGATGCTGAAGTAGTAAACATAAGGACATGATATCTACCCATTTAACATTTATAATATATAGTTACCCTCCCCGTTTTCACTAGCCATCCCCAGTATTCGTTTACAATCATTATTATAGACCAATATTGAATGAATTACATAAATAGATAAAGGAAAAGAATAAGTTACACTATGGGGAGCCTGAAAACAGGCCCAAATTTCTAGAACCTTAAATGCCCAAGTGTTTCATAGCCTTTTCATGTCCGGGTGTGTCAAAGTTCCCTAAGGACCTCAAGGGATCTCAGGCAGTGCTCGCACCCAGATTTCACAACCATAATTGAGTAAGTGCAGTGGAAGAGCCAGCTCCAATGCATCAGAGTTCAGAGGGATCTCATAGGGATCCCTAAGTAGTCACACATTGGAGGGGCAGAACTTAAGGACCTAAGAGTAGAGTGAGAGTGCTTGACATAGTTTTGAAAAGGTTAAGTAGGAAAATAGTGTTGAAAGAGACTCAGTTGAAGTAGTTTCGTAAATAAGAGGGTTGTTTAGTAAAACAGCTTTTTGAAAAAAGTTGTTTAATTAAACAAACAGCATATCAATCATAGAGCCAAAACAGGTTCAGCAACACTCAAAGTCCTTCACACAGAGGTGATGGGAATTGGGTATTTCTACACAGAGCACATAGTACACAGGAGCATGGCAATTCTTGTAGGGGTTCATGGGATTAGCGTACAACATAAACTTCAGAATCAACACATATATAGCAACTTTGGGCACAAATTGTTTTGCCAAAGAAAGGTTCATACTAGAAACCAGATAAACACAAAATAGAACAGAGTCACATTGAGATATACTACAAAAGGGGGGTAACATATTCATCCTGATCTTAAGGGGAGTAGTACATAACATAACATGCTAGATGGACAAGAATGTAAACATGTCAACTACAGGTTGCACAGCAAAACCATAGATAGAAACAAACTAGAGAAAGGATAAACTGAAGTAGTAAAAGAAATATATTAGTTTTGGGACTTGAATTGAAATCAGGACATACCAGTAAAAAGATAGTAAACACAAAGTGAAGAATAGGAGAGCACAATAATTAGCCTTGGCTTGCAGCCGGCTAACTCAGAATAATAGCAAGTAACAGAGAAAGAGAGCAAAAAGTTTTGAGTGTGAGAGGGAGCTTTTGAACTAATGTGTTCATGTCTGTGTGTTAATGAGAGAGAGAATATATATGGTAGTCTGAAACCAGGTAGAATAAGGTAAAAATCACAATTGTGCAGTAATTATGGGACTCAGAACCAATCAGAGTGAAATCAGCACAAGTACTCCCATAATTAAGGGAGTTATTCAAACGGTAAGTAACAAATAAGGAAAGAAACCATATATAGCTTAAGGAAATAATTCAAACAGTGCAAGTATAGAGCAGGTAATTAGGCTAGATTCGTCAGATTCTAATTAAGGAAATGGGAATCAATTAACAGTAAGTCAATCATGTGACAAGGTAAGAAATAAACTAAAGGTCGGAAATTTGAAAGAATATTACCATATGAAATCAGTAAAGGTTTTCAATCACAAGGAATCAAGGATTCAAATAATAGAAAATAGTACTAATTACTAAAAACTTTTATGCATGAACGGAATAGACACAATACAAGAAAAGAGATGAATCAGAAACCCTAATAAGGTAGAAATCATAGAGAATCAGGGATTCAGCTAGAAAATAGTACTGAGTAGAAGAAATTATCACAAGTTTCTGTCAATAAACAAAATAATCATAATATATGAAGGGGAAGCAAACTCAGAAACCCTAATGAACATAACAGGGTAGAAATCATAAGAAATCCATAACATATTCATGAATAACAGACATGCAAACAAATTAGACGAACAAATAAGCAAGGACAGTTCTCAAAATCCAGGATTAAGACCAAGAATTAGGGTTTTCAACATAATGAATCAGATAAAAGGGAAAAACTTAAATAACCGTTTAAACATAGTAAAAATCATAGAATAATACTGAAAATCAGAGGGAAAGCCATTTTGAAAAGGGGTTAAGAACCCTAGCATTGAAGACGAAGAGGCGTTTTTGAAAAATTCGAGAGATTATCATGGAAAAAAGCAAAATAACTCGGAATACCCCTAGATCTGTTATAGATCTAAAGAGTCAAGAAATGAATTTGGGTTTCAGAGAGACATAACACAGAGATAGAGCGGCTTAGAAGCCATTGATCTAATCGGAAAGTAGAAAGGTCTTACTCAGACCGGCCAAGGTGGCCTGAGAACGGCAAGAACCAGACCATATGTGTGAGTTGAACAACCTCTAGTCCCTTGAGGACCTCAGGGTAGCAAGGATCCGGCGTGTGAGGGAGCCATGGGGGCTAGGGATGGTGGTGGAACCACCATTGTTACCGGCGAGCCAACGACCGGCGAGAGGAGATTAGGGTTTAGCAGAGAGAGTTTGAGAGAGATGAGAGAGTGTAACGGCAGAGAGAAAGAGAGAAAATGAGGGGATGAGGGGTAGGTCTTTTAGGTTAATTAAGGCAAGGACGTATCTGGTCCGTTGATCAAAATTGATCAACGGTCTAGATTAAGTGGAAATTGGGTCGGGTAGGATAGTGGGTTGGGCCTTGGGGGTATTGGGCTGATTTAATAGGCAGAAATTGAATTAAACTTAGGCTATTTGTTAAATACCCATTTCGAATTAATAAAATAAAATTAGTAAAATAGCTAATAATTATAACAAATGAATTTCATGCATAGAAAATAGTTTTAAATGATTATTTAGTATTTTAAAATACCAATGACCAATTTCTGGTTGAAAAATAGTACAAATTATATGATTGGGCTATAATTGCAAAGTTATTGCAATTATAGCCAAAAGATGCAAATTAAGCTAATTATGAAATAATTTGGTCTTAATAGGACCATAAACAATAAATTAAATCAAGAAATTCTTTTGAAATCACTTGTGATGCAATTCTGTAATTATTTGTTGGAAATAAAATGTTGGATAAATTAATAAAAATATAGGAAAAATATGGAAAAATACCAATTGTTGTTAATGCATGATTTTGAAGGTATATATGCAATTAAAAAAATTGAGAAAAATTGGGTATCAAACACTGGCCCTCTTTACCCAGAAAGGATGAAAGAGTTGTCGGGTAAAGATATTATGGCCAATTTTGACCGAGCGAAACTGTTTGAGAGATTTAGGCCGCACCCTGGCTTCTGAGCTACCTACATATCCCTGGTTTTACAGAATCAGGCCGTATGTAGTTCCGGATTCATCGGCGAAGTATACCGGTGAAGTCATTGCATGAACGGACGCAACATCTAGGGAAGGGCGAATGAGTGAACGGTTTATGAGGAGATCGGGTTTGATATGGTTGGGAGAACTGGAGCGGGATCGCTCCTGCTGGGATAGTCGTTGCTCGCCGGGTCACCTGCAAATAAGAATACTATGAGCGTATATTGTGCATAAATTTAAACATGATGCAGGTTCCCGTTGGACTATGAACGTTGTCGTCGGATGGTTAGGGATGACGTCCTCGGACCATGATGTCTTGGGCCATGAATTGCTTGATGAGAGATTCGTCATCCATGAATGATGTTCTCAGGACATGAAGATGGTGCCTCCGAACTATGACGCCTTTGAATAATGATATGCAGAATCGAGAGGGATCCTCAGGCCATGACATGGTGTCTTCCGTCTATGAGGATGATACCGTTAGACTATGATGCCTTTGGACAGGTTGGCGATATTTCAGCCCATGAAATGCAATAATATGATGTCCACAAGACAAAACTTAGTCTTGGGAAATTGAGGGTAGAGCTTAGCCCTAAAGGGAGCGAAGTAAATAATGCTTGAGAGACAGCGTTTAGTCCCGGTGAAAAAAGTAAATTGGAGGAAGGTCTTAGCCTCATGCAAGTATGGAGACAGAACCTAGTCACATGCAGATAGGAAGGCAGAGAGTAGCTTTATGCAAATGGAAGGCAGAGATTAGCCTTATGCAAAATGGAGGTCGAGCTTAACCTGATGCAGATAGGAAGGCAGAGAGTAGCCTTATGCAAGGGGAAGGAAGAGATTAGCCTTATGCAAAATGGAGGTCGATCTTAACCTTATGCAGATAGGAAGGCAGAGAGTATCCTTATGCAAATGGAAGGCAGAGATTAACCTTATGCAAGAGAAAGGCAAGGATTAGCCTTATTCAAAATGGAAGGCAGAGATTAGCCTTATGCAAAATGGAGGTAGAGCTTAACCTCATGCAGATAGGAAGGCAGAGAGTAGACTTATGCAAGGGGAAGGCAGAGATTAGCCTTATGCAAAATGGAGGTCGAGCTTAACCTCATGCAGATAGGAAGGCAGAGAGTAGCCTTATGCAAATGGAAGGCAGAGATTAGCCTTATGCAAGAGAAAGGCAGGGATTAGCCTTATGCATAGAAATGCAGGGGTTAGCCTTATGCAAAATGGAAGGCAGAGATTAGCCTTATGCAGATGGGAAGGCAAATATTAGCCTTATGCAAAATGGAGGTAGAGCTTAACCTCATGCAGATAGGAAGGCAGAGAGTAGCTTTATACAAATGGAAGGCAGAGATTAGCCTTATGCAAAATGGAGGTAGAGCTTAACCTCATGCAGATAGGAAGGCAGAGAGTAGCCTTATGAAAAAGAATAAATAAGAGATGCTAGTAGGATTTCTTAGCTAGTAGTAGATTGTGGTGTTGCGATTGTCGTGAGAATTGTGACAACGGAGCATGTTCGTCCTTCGTGCTGATAGCAAATTTGGCATTTGCAACTTTGTTGAGGTTTGTGACTTCGAAAGTTGTTTGTTCTTTGTTCCTGCATCTAGAGAAAAATCGTGAGTTCTGTAGATGGGGAAGGTTGGTTTTCATCCCCGCTTGCTTTGCTTGACTTGCTCAGCTTGGTCTGATGATCCTGTTGATACAATCGGGGTAGCGTTTACTAAATAGAGCTATTTTTGAAAGCAAGCATGCATGATTTTGTAAAGACATAGAATAAAAAATATATTTTAAGAAATTTAGATGAATTGGCGACCGTGACACGATTAAAGACATTGCAACCTCTCGTGCTACGGAATTTTGAGGATCCTTCTCAAAATTGTGCCCCAGTTAGATAGGTTGACGTCTCTGACTGTTGTACATGCTGCGATCGGCTGAACTTGCTTCAGAATTTTGAGGGTCCTCCTCAAAATTGTGCCCCAATTTCCAATTGCGGGGGAAAATGAGATTTTTATTGCATTGTGACCGAACCCATAGGGATGCCTACGTATCCCCTCTTAAACAGGAATCAGGTCGAGCGTAGTTCATTTTACATTATTTGGGAAAAGCAGAAAGAATTACACATAGTAGCGCTTGACTGCATCGGAATTGATTGGTTTTGGCCAGACTTCTCTGTCCATTTCTGCAAGTATAAGAGCTCCTCCTATCAATACTCGGTGAACCATCTACGGGCCTTGCCAGTTGGGAGATAATTTCCCCCTGGCTTCATCTTGATGCGGAAAGATCTTCTTTAACACCAGCTGCCCCGGTGTGAACTGTCTTGGCCTGACTCTTTCATTGAAGGCTCTGGTCATTCTACTCTGATAAAGCTGTCTGTGACATATTGCATTCATTCTTTTCCCGTCTATGAGGGCCAACTGCTCGTAACGGCTTTTTATCCATTCTACGTTGTTGAGCTCAGCTTTTTGTATGATTCTTAAGGAAGGAATCTCTACTTCGGCAGGAATAACAGCTTCCGTACCGTAAATCAACAAGTAAGGAGTTTTCCCAGTTGATGTACGGACCGTGGAGCGGTATCCCAATAAAGAAAATGATAGTTTTTCGTGCCATTGTCTGTGTTTTTCTATCATCTTTCTCAATATCTTCTTGATGTTCTTGTTGGCGTCTTCTACAACTCCATTCATCTGAGGTCTATCGGATGTGGAATTCTTGTGCTTGATTTTGAAAGTCTCGCACATGGCTTTCATTAGATCACTGTGGGGATTGGAGCCGTTGTCGGTTATGATTGACTCTGGGACTCCGAACCGACAAACAATACGGTTGTGGACAAAGTCTGCCACGACTTTCTTAGTCACCGCTTTGTAAGATGCTGCTTCGACCCATTTGGTGAAATAATCAATAGCTACTAAGATGAACTTGTGTCAATTTGAGGTTATAGGCTCGATTGGTCTTATGACGTCCATTCCCCAAGCGGCGAATGGCCAAGGCGAGCTTGTTGCATTGAGCTCATTTGGGGGTACCTTTATCATATCTGCATGTACTTGACATCGGTAGCATTTTTGGACATAGTGGATGCAGTCCGTTTCTATGGTCATCCAGAAATAACCGGCTCTGAGTATCTTCTTGGCCGACGAAACCATTAATATGCGGGCCGCAGGTCCCAACATGTATCTCCTCAAGTAATTTGGAGGCTTCCTTTGCGTCAACACATCTCAATAATCCAAATCGAGAGTTCTCCTGTACAGGTTCCTCTGCTGTGAAAGAAATTGTTGGACAATCTCTGAAGCGTGCGTTTCTGAGTATGATTTGCAAGCTCTAGGTACTCTCCCTTTGAAAAATACTCCTTGATATCGTGGAACCATGGTTTCTGTCTGCTTCTTCTTCAACATGGGCACAATATGTCGGCTGGCTATGGATCTTCACTGGAATAGGATCAACGAAATTCTTATCTGAATGTTGTATCATGGATGATAGAGTGGCCAATGCATCAATAAACTCGTTCTGAATTCTGGGAACATGCCAAAATTATGACTTTGTGAACCTCTTTCTCAATTCCTGCACATGATGCAGATACAACAGTATCTTGGAATTCTTAGTAGCCCATTCTCCTTGTACTTTGTGTATAATCAAATCTGAATCTTCAATTACCAACAACTCCTGAATATTCATGTCGATGGCCATGTTGAGCCCCAAGATGCAGCCTTCATATTCTGCCATATTGTTGGTGCAGGGAAATCTGAGTTTGGCGGATACCAGATAATGTTGGCCAGTTTCCGACACCAAGACTGCTCCAATACCGACTCTTTTTTGAAATTAGTCGCTCCGTCGAAGAACATTCTCCAACCGTCATAGGACTCTGAAATGTCTTCTCCTATGAATAACAATTCTTCATTGGGAAAATACGTCTTCAGGGGTTCGTATTCTCCGTCCACAGGATTCTTTGCAAGATGATCTTCCAATGCTTGTCCCTTGACCGCTTTCTGAGTCACGTAAACAATATCGAACTCACTCAGCAAGATTTGCCACTTAGCCAGCTTGCCTATGGGCATGGGCTTCTGAAAGATATACTTCAAAGGATCCATCATTGATATGAGATATGTTGTGTAGGCACAGAAGTAATGCCTCAACTTCTGGGCTACCCAGGTTAGAGAGCAACATGTACGTTCCAGTAGAGAATACCGTGCCTCATATGGAGTGAATTTCTTACTCAAATAATATATAGCCTACTCCTTTCTTCCTGACTCATCGTGCTGCCCCAGAACGCAACCGAAAGCTCTATCTAATACTAAGGTAGAGTAGCAAGGGTCTACATGGCTCAAACTGGTGGCGTTGACAAGTATTCCTTGATTCTGTCGAAAGATTTTTGACAATCCTCGGTCCATTTGGTTGCAGCATCTTTCTTCAACATCTTGAAGATTGGTTCACATATGACTGTGGACTGGGCTATGAACAGGCTGATGTAGTTAAGGCATCCCAGGAAACTCATCACATATTTCTTATTCTTTGTCGGTGGTAACTCTTGTATGGCTTTGACCTTTTATGGATCCAATTCTATCCCTCAGCGGCTGACGATTAACCCAAGCAATTTCCCAGCAGGAACCCCGAAAATGCACACTTTGCGGGGTTTAATTTCATGTTGTACTTCCGCAACCTGTCAAAGAACTTTCTCAGATATGCTATATGGTCGGTGGCTCTCTTGGACTTGATGATGATGTCGTTCACATATACCTCGATCTCTTTATGTATCATGTCATGGAAGATAGTGGTCATAGCTCTCATATAGGTGGCCCCAGCATTCTTTAGGCCGAATGGTATCATCTTAATAACAGTAGACTCCCCACAGCGTAATGAAAGCCGTTTTCTCAACGTCTTTCTCATCCATCCAAATCTGATTGTATCCAGCGAAACAATCCACGAACGACTGAAGTTCATGCGTGGCACAATTGTCAATCAGGATGTGTATATTTTGAAGAGGGAAATCATCCTTCGGACTGGCCCGGTTGAGATCCCAGTAGTCGACACAAACCCTGACCTTTCCATATTTCTTGGGTACCGGCACGATGTTGGCTAACCATGTTGGGTATTAAACCACCCTGAGGACCTTGGCGTTGATCTGCTTAGTAACTTCCTATTTAATTTTCAGACTCATATAAGGCTTGAACTTTCTGAGCTTCTGCTTTACCGGCGGGCACATTGGATTGATTGGCAACTTGTGAGCCACAATGGATGTACTTAGACCAGTCATGTCGTCGTACGACCATGAAAATATGTCTTCATACTCTTTCAAGAATTGGGTGTATTCCTCTTTCTCTGACGGTGACAAATGGATGTTGATTCGAGTTTCTTTGACAGTTTCTGAATCTCCCAGGTTGACTATCTCAGTTTCGTTCAGGTTAGACTTAGGTCTATTCTCGAAATCTTCAACTTCTCTGATAATTTCATCGGGTATGACATCCTCTTCTTCTGAATCACTGTCCTTTTGTTGCGTTGTCTCATTGCATGTCACAGTCATTGGTTCATCAAGATAAGAAATAGTAATGTTGTATAGATAAAAGTAATGAGAGAAAAACGATAATAAATAAATACTGATTCGTCGAAACGTAAAAGTGATTTTGATAATTTAAGCAAACGTTTTGGGAACATCGGGGATTTTATTGGAAAATAAATATGCGAAAAGGAAATCATTAGAAGAAATGAAATAAATAATGCTTGTTCAGCCTTGCTACCCCGGGTCTCGTCGGGCCCTGGATGGTTTGACGGTCCAATTCTGAAGGAACGATCCCTTGCTCACAGCTTAGACGAAAGATCCTTCCTCCTCCTCCTCCTCAACAATGACACAACAGTCCATATTTTCATCATCCAGGAACAGATTCTTCAAGGCTGCTAGGGTTTCTTCCTCTTCTGACCCCCACATGATATCAGCTTGCTGGCAAGTTTGCTCCAAATATGGTATAGGTTGTTCCAATGGATAGTAGGGACTGCGCCATTGTGGAGACCAGTCTTTGTACTCTTGCCAAGTGTATTTGTATCACATCCCAAAAGTGGTTCCATGGCACTTCAACTGTATTAGTTTGGAAATCCCCTGAAGATTCTTACCGAGTCCTTTGCCAGGCTCGTACCTGCTTCAGTTCAATATGCTCTCGATCTTACTATCTCACCATTTGTCCTTGTCTATTGCGTTGACCCGTTCGATGTGGTGGTAGGTTCCTCCACCAAGCCTTCTTCTACCTTCCACCACCGGGTTGGTCTGGTGACTATAGATAGGGTTGCTTCCGTCTCCGTGGATGATTACTTCCTGGTGGTTCCATTCAAATTTCACCGCTTGAAGCAATATTGATGCCACAGCCCCGGTGGCATGTATCCATGGCCGTCCCAATAACATATACATCTATCACCTGAAATTCAACCTCGAACCATGTATGTCCCATCTGTAGACAAAGACTAATTTCTTCAATGGTGGCCCTCTGAGAGCCGTAGAAGGCCTTCACATTCATGGACCCTTCTCTTATCTCGTTCAATCCTTTGCCCAACCTCTTGAGCATTGTCAATAGCAAATGTTGAGGCTGCATCCTCCGTCGATTAGAACCCTGGTAATGAAATAATTTTCAAATTTCACAGTGATGTGCAGTGCCTTGTTGTGACTTAACCCTTTAGGTGGTAGCTCGTCCTCGTGGAAAGTGATTTTATGACTTTCTAGCACCTGTCCTACCATATTGGTCAGTTCTCCACTAGTGATGTTATTTGGCACATATGCTTTATTTAGCACTTTCATCAAAGCATTTCTATGTGCTTCCGAGTTCTGTAGCAATGACGGGATGGATATTTGGGCTGGAGTCTTGTTCAGCTGATCTATGACTAAATATTCTTTGGCTTGTACCTTCCTCCACAGATCATCTGGAACTGTTTCAATGATGGGAAGCATGTTTGCTAGACTCTGCCAAGTGTTCAGGTGTATAGACCCTGTCGGTCCTGTGCATCACCAGCTTCTTCTATCTTGACCTTACATTTACTTGTTGTTTCATCCACGTAGTCCCAAGGTACAACATTAGTGTTGAATAGTGGCGGGGTTGACACTGTCACTGTAATTGGTGCGGCTACCTTTACTTCAAATGGGATAGGTGCTGTGGCAGGTGGCATTACTACCTCAAACGGAACAGGTGCATCTGCAGGTGGTACCTTTTCAAACTTTAATGGGACTGACGCAGCTACCTCAACATCTCCTGACGGTGAAATCTGGACTATGATGGGATTAAGGGTGACCGCTGGCTTCTTTGGGTCATCACCTTCTTGGATCAATCCGATCGACCCTTCTGGGTCTCATTCCTCCTCTATCTCTATCATGTTGATGCCTCCACCTCTATGGTATAGGAGCGGATTGTTGCGGACATTGGGAGTATCTTCCTTTGCTTGGATGACCTTATTATCTATCAGAGACTGGATCTTATCTTTCAATGAGCGACTTCATCAATTGTGTGCCCCTTCATGCCGGAATGGTATGCACAGGTTTTATTTGGGTTGACCCACTGGGATGGATTTTCAGGGGTTACAGCAGGGATAGGAGTAACATAAATAGAAGCTTTTAATCTTTCATACAATTGGTCAATAGGTTCTTCAATGGCAGTATATTGTTTGGGTGGCCTGCAGTCAAAATTGGGTCGAGGTCTCGGAAAAATTTGGCGAGCAGGTGACTGGTACTGAGAAGGTTGGGAGTTGTATGTATGATAAATAGTGGCTGGTTGGGAATATTTGGGAGATGTGGTTTGATAAGTAGGTGGATGAGATGGTAGATATACGTGGGTGGGGGTGCTTGGTATGTGAGTGGGGAAGTTCGGTATACCAACGGGGATTTGGGTCCCTGTGCAACCATTACCGTTCATGTATCTTTCTTCTTGGATATACTACTAGACTGCAAGGCTTTGTTGGTGGCTTGTAGTGCTTCGAAATTAGTAACCATTCTACTCTTAATCCCTTCTTCAATTCTCTCACCTAGCTTGATGATGTCAGAGAATTTGTGGTTTTCAATCACCATCATCCACTCATAATACTGCGGGTTCCTATGCCCGCACGAAAAATTTGTTCATTTGTTCTTCGTCTAAGGCAGGCCTGACCTTAGCTTCTTCAGATCTCCAGCGAGTGGCATACTCGCGAAAAGTTTTAGTGGGCTTCTTCTTAAGAACGTGGATGTAAAACACGTCTGGTGCATTCTCTGTATTGAACCTAAACCGGTCCATGAAGTCTGATGCCATACTTACCCAGTCGGACCACTTTTTGGGATTTTGGCTGATGTACCCAGACAAAGCATCTCCGGTGAAGCTCCTCATGAACAATTTCATGCGAATCTTCTCGTCTCTTCCCACTCCAACCAATTTATCACAATAGGTCCTCAGATGGACCCTGGGATCACCTGTGTCATCGAACATCCCGAACTTAGGAGGTTTGTAACCCTCTGGTAGTTCAACGTCAGGCTGTATGCAGAGATATTCATAGTTCAATCCTTCAACTCCCTTACTTCCTTCAACGCCTTGAACTCGGCTAGTCAGTTTCTTGAGTTCCTCGGCCAAATTCTTAATGAGCATATCCTTTTCACAGGATTCAGGTGTGTAATAAACGTGTTGGGTGGAGTGAGGTAGAGTTTCCACGTATATGGGGTTGTTCTGATGGCCTGGTGTTTGAGCATAGAGGTGGTCATTTGTGGAGTTTTGTAGTTCAGGGATGATCAACAGGGTATTTCTCGGAGTGTGGCAAGTGTTGTGCTGGTGCTGTGGTGGGATAGTTTGATTTTTCGGTGGAGTTGTATGATGGTGAGTTGTGGGAGGGTTCTGTTTGTTTGGGGTGTTCTGAGGGGGTATGGGATTTTGAGTGTTTTGATGATTGACATCTGGAACACTAAGTGAGAAGGATAGATTTGCCAAATTCCGGACATGCTCAAGCTCCCCTTGGAGTTTCAACAGACTTTGCTCGAGTTGTGACATAGCATCATTCTGAACCTGAGTACCTTGATTGTCAGGATCCTCTATTCGTTCAACCAGCAATGTGTTTTCCTTTCTGATGTTACTCGAATATTCCATTTTTCCTTTGCCCTTGCCTTTAGGTAGACTAGGAGGAGGAGAAGGTGGAGGGCCCCTGGATCTTTTGTAGAATGATGATGATGCCAGAATGCACGAACCAATCTTTGGGGAAGGGGAATAATCAAAGAAAATAAATCAAAACAAAAACAAAAAGGTAGCCAAGTCAGTGAGGATTATGAGAAGGATATTGCAATATTTAAACATGTATTGCAGGAATACAAAAGTGTGTCCTAATTTGGGAGCGTCGTTGTGCCCGAGGTAGGCCTAGCGACAAGTTGATTTGGAGAACTTAGATGCCCAAAATGCCTCATTTCATTAATGTAAAACAGACGAATCTAAAACGACACTAAATAATAATGCAGGAAATAAAGCCACTAATGGCGCTTAGTCTTATTACATTAACAGAAGCAATGAAAAGGAAACCTAGACTACTTGGTCCCAGAAGGACCTTCCCCATATTCGGCATCCTTGATCCTAACGAACTAATTCCCTAGCTCGCGCAGTCCCAGCAGCAGGTATGCTCTGGCTAGGTGTCCTATTTCATTTCCCTCGGCTTTCTGACAATCTTCGACCCTTTTGATGATCTTACCTTCCATCTCTACTATACCTCACTCTGAGTACTCCAGATTCTTGCTGGAACGAATAGCCATGTCCCTTCATTCTTCGATCAAACTTTTGTTGGCTTCATGTATCTCCCGGTGCTCATTTTCGGAATCGTGGACCCTTTTGCGCAACCGGTTGTACTTGACATGAGTCTCAGCATCTTCGTCTATGATCCTGTGACCTCGGCTAATTCTTGGCCTCACCGTCCCATGCAGGTCATCTTCCAACCATGACGGATAAAGAGGTGCACACCCAGCACGGTATCATTCTGGTTCATTAGTATCCTTTTCCAAAATGATTTTGCAGTGCCATATGTGTTGTGCTTGGCATTTGTATCGAACATCATCATCCCGGAAGTCAGCTCAGAAATGGCTCATCTTGTCAACCCTTGGCACAACCTGCTTTCTTCTTGCTTGTCTCATGGATCGGATAGGAACATAAGGGTATATCCCCCTCAACCCAATCAGCACTAAGTGTGGAGCATCCCTGGACCTGATGATAAATTCGTCCGTTGGGAACCACTGGAACATCCATTGTACCTGCTCCTCAGTTAGGCTATCACAGAATTCTACCCACTCCTTGGCAGTCTCTGCTAAGAAAACTTGTCTAGAATATATGTCATCCGCTTGGGGTGATGGAAATCAATGTGATCATTCCAGGCCCTTCGCGGAAATTCTTGGTGGTATTGGCCCTTTTGGAAATATTTTAAAAGCCATAGTTATAGTAACAGATTGCAACCTTCGATGCTTATCTCCTCTTTGACAATGTTCCAGGGCTCGGTAAATGTCAGATATGATCATGGGGACAATGTTGAAGGCTTGCCCGTCAATCCCCTCCATCAAGGCTTTAGTTACCATGGCTAATCTAGTGTGGATCATTTCCTTCTTTGTTGGAAACACAATTAATTCCAGGAAGCAAACAATGAATACGAATACTTTGCG
This sequence comes from Nicotiana undulata, assembly GCA_005239495.1. Lineage (NCBI taxonomy): Eukaryota > Viridiplantae > Streptophyta > Magnoliopsida > Solanales > Solanaceae > Nicotiana > Nicotiana undulata. The sequence continues at coordinate 49,469 of ML265389.1, forward strand.
GTGGATATGACCCAGAGATGTGATGGCAAACTCATCGTGATAGGTGAGGTATGATTTTTTGTGACCGTACCTTTCATACAAGTACTCAAAGGATATGTATGACCGTTTCAAACACTCTAATTCAGTGTTCTTCTTTAAACCCATCATTTTAAGAAAACCTTTGCCTGTGCGGTTCTCCGGTACCACTAACCCAGGGGTTTCCCAAACTAACCCAGCTAGTCCTCCTATCTTCTCTAGAAGCGGTGTCATCTCAATATTCCCAAAGCGGAATACAGCTCTTTCGATATCCCAGAATAAAGTGGTGACTTCAATTAGCATGTTATTGGATTGGATGTCTAGGAAGATGGCAAATTGCCCAGGTGCTTCTGGACATGTTTCTTGTCACTGGTGTGAATATCCTCCCACCAGTTCCGGAGCATTGGAGGGATATTACTGACCATACCGAATCTGGGGACCTTGTGCCTCATATTTCTGCAAAAAAAATGGTTAGGCCCTTAACCCCGCCAGACTCAACTATTTATACACTTATGATTAGCATATAGGCATTTTGTTCTCCAAATAAATGCACAGAACGTGATTGCATCCGTTGGGATTATGAAAAACCTGGTGGACTTTTGGATAAGGCTGTCTTAAAGGGTTATTGTGCGGACGACACATTAACCCGGCTAGGTTTAACTATGATGCATGCACCGTACAACAGAGAAAGGTTTCTATAGGGTTTTAGACTGGTACACTTGAGCAGACAACTCAAGGGGGAAGGCACGGAACCATCGACTGCACTGTTGATCGACTGGTTTTACCATAAATAAGCCTTTCCGAATTTAGGGGTGATATAAAATAGGAAGAGTGAAACCACTCATCAGGCGTTGCTATAGGATTTGTATAGGCACGAGTGGAATATGATGTTGAGCATGATGATGCAACAATAAATAATCAGTAAAAGCATGTTGTCATGTATTTACACGTTATGAAAGTGGTAAATACAACAATTATAATTTAAAGCGGTTACAAAGGAAAACAAAGAAACATGTCAGTTTTGATTTTGGAAAATAATAAATACTTGAAAGAAATAAACAATTAATTGCACATAAAGGGGAAAAGGGAAAGGGTGCAAGTAAAGACAAGTTCACAAAGCAGCTTGAAAATGGTAAAAGCCTAGAATCCCCAGCAGAGTCGCCATGCTATCGCGCCCCTCCCCTCC
>ML265389.1:51244-84088 GCA_005239495.1 Nicotiana undulata
TTTGACATTATTGGGACAACTCGTTTCCTTTTGGGAAAGGGATATAAGGAATTTGAAGAGTCGCCACCTAACGAATTAAGGTGCCTTAGGGCACGTACTAAGGGTCATTTACAAACCTAGATTGAATAAACAGAGATTGGGTAAGGGCTTGAAATTACTTTAAGGGGAAGGTGTTAGGCACCCCTCAAAGTCCACAACTGTGGTTCCCGGCCAAACAAGCTTTGTGAATTTAAACAAGTTGCAAATAAGCAATTAAAGCATAAACAAACAGAAGCTTTGAAAAGATTCACAGTCTGAGCACACATATGTGCTAAAGTTTAAAAACGTAAGGTCTAAGCATATGTATAAGGTTTTAAAAGGATTTACAGCCTATGCATATATAAGGAATAGGGGAGTCCTAAGTTGTTTATCTTATAGGATCACATAAGTACAATGCCCGGTAATCACTCCTCAAAAGAGGGGCTACACATGGCATTACCGCATCGGTGTTCATATCCATATCTACCCTTTACCCCACCCCTTAGCGGTTATTAAGCGAGTTTTATTTAGTGATCTCTATGCGTGTTGTTACCCGTCCCTTCCTGATGGTCCTGGAGGAAGTTAGGACCTCTAATATAGGCAGTTCTAGACATTACCCCTAAGGTTTTTTAAAAAAGAGGAAATTCTAGGTGACAGGCAAGAACATATAGGACTTTGACATATAAATACAGAAAAGAAGCAGTTAAGAGGACCAAGTTCACCTCCGCAGATAATGCACATAAGCAGCACGTCTCAAACACAAACAGGAGCATTTTTTATTAGAGAAGAGATCTAAACAGGATGTTTAAGGCATGATGTCTAAATGAGCATCAGAACACAGAGGATTTGCAGCTTTATTTTATATAAACTTGCCAATAAGGTCCTAATCAGTTTGCCTACTGATTTTAATTAAACTTGTAAGTTGTTAAGCAGTAAACACAAAAGGGAACAGTGCTCCATTTTTTATACATATTAGTTACCTAAAGCTTTCCTAGGCGTGGGATCATGCTCAATACTTACCAGAATTATTAAAAAAATTTGTAAGTTGGTTTTGCCTAAGGGCATGTTGTTCAAGGTGTTACGAAAATACAGGGATTCTTACCAGTTTTATTTAACACAGGGTAGCCATATGTGAAACTGTTTTATATCTTTTTATGAAACAGTAGTCTAAACTAGGCGTTTAAAGAGACTCTAGAGCATGGCATCTAATACTGTCACGCCCTAAAATCGAGGGACAGGACCGGCGCCTAACCGAGTGAACCCGGTCAAGCAAGCATGTTTAGCCTTTCCTACCCGACCCGTTTCTCCCCGTGTTTATAGCATACATAATTTACATGAGTTAGCAAGAGATAAATCACAAGCATATATTCATAACATTAAGTCCATTTTCCTATTTCACCGTTACCAACATTAGATCTTCACATACATACTAATTACAATATTCACGATACGGAATCATGATTACGATTAAATTCAACAACTACCCAAAATATATATACACAACCCACATTAGTGTCTACGGAGCCTCTAAGAGTTCTGAGAAATATACATAGAACTGTCGGCGACAAGGCCCCGGCTATACCTCAAAAAGGACAACATAGACAAAAGAAATCAACATGTAACTACACACGGCCCCGGAAGAAATGGGGCTCACCAGAACTGCTGAAGAGAGGAGGTGAAGTACTACTATTGACGATCGGCGCTTCCTGCTACATAACCACCTACATCCATTTAAAATATGTAGTGCCCCCGACAAAAGGGACGTTAGTACCATTGAATAGTACTAGTATGTATGAACAAACTTCACTCTAAGTATAATTAAACAGTACACAAGTAGAAGACATTCATGGAAATCAAACAATGCTGCACAGAAATACAGAGAACACAAATGAGAGTCTCGTAGTTTCTTATTCCAATTTCCTCTTGTTGCGGTGTGCAACCCGATCCCACCGTACAATCATATTTCACCCCTTATTCCTTCTCAACAAACCGCCCTTATTTCTCCTGTTGCGGCGTGCAACCCGATCCCACTGTACAATAACATTGCACCCGTGTTCCTTCTCTACATACCATCCTTATTCCCCCTGTTGAGGCGCGCAACCCGATCTCACCGGACATAGTTTAAATAAGCAAAAACAAGCAACAACTCAATCACAAGAATTTCTACCACCAAGAGTATAAGTTCATAGCAACCGGAGAACCACGTGAAATCAAGGGGCACAATAACTTTTACAAAAACAGTGAGACATGTAAGGTACGCCATAACCATTTAACTTAATCAAATCAATTCACATTTCTTTCCCATTATTTACTACATAGCCTTTGGCACTTGGATACATTTAACAATTGAGTTTGTTACCAGTTTTATTCATTCATTATCCTTCGTATCAATAAATTCCAACATATGATGAATTTTGCACATGATAGGATAAGCATAAAGAATCATATTTCACAATTTCGAGTAACATGGTGACATGGTAAACAACTAAGACAATCAGAGAACGGAATATTACGCCTCAACACATTAGAAAAATCAATTCAAATATAATCAAGCAAGGAACTCATACCAAATGCTCGGACACTAGCGTGACGATTCTACAAGGATTAAAGTTAGCCATACAAACCTCGATTTGGGATTTTTCCTTAAATTTCTACCACAATTAACCGGACCTTCTAGCACCTTCAATCTAGTTCACAATGTGTTCATAATTGAACTTAGAATTAGGAATAATGATCATGTATTGAACTCACTTGAGCATTCCATCAAACACTAGGTGTTCCTTTAGATTAAATGGCCTCTTTTTAGTGAAAGATTACTCTAACCCATTTCCCTTTACTAGATTATGACTAGTTGGTTACATGCATGCAAGATTCCTACCCCCATCTTCATGAACTCACCTAACCATGTTTCATTTTAACAAAAATCTGGAAATGAAGGTTAGTGTGGTAGAAGCTTACCTCTTAGAGTGAAGAAATTTGTGTCCTACTTGATTTGTTTCAAGCTTGAGTGATGAATGAGGATCAATTTGATGAAGTTGGGACTTTCTCTCTCTAGAACACACTATTTCCTCTCTCTAATTTATCATAAAATAAGCTTAAAATGATGAAGAATGGGTTTTATATGGGTCTGGGGGTCGGGTCATAAAGATAGAAAATGGATAGTCCAACATTTCGGACCGGGCCACAGACCTGGCGTCGCCTGGCTAGCGCCTTGTCTGGCCTGGCTTTATCCGGGCTTTATCTACCTAAAGCCTGGTCTGGCCTGGCTTTATCTACCTAAAGCCTGGTCTGGCCTGGCGTTATCTACCTAAAGTCTGGTCTAGCTGCGACGAAACATTTCAATTCCTCAGTGCATCGTTCAATCCCAAAACTTCGGAAGTACAATGTATTACCTACCTTGACACCACAAAACCTTAAATTACTTAGTGAAGTTTTTCCCGGGGCCCTACATTAGGCCTCTCCTTGGACCCCACAATACTTATTTTATGACTTATACACTTATTTACCAAATCCAATTTGTCTATATCGTATTTATAGTACAAAAAATATTATAATTAGCATACCTGGCACCTCGAAATCCTAAATTACATAGCAAAAGTTTTCTGGGCCTTACATTCTCCAGCTTAGGATCATTCGTCCTCGAATGAGAAGTAGAGCCCGCCCCAAACACCTAACATAACATATCTCTTTTCTAGCCTACCTTAAGTGCTTAAATTTTGACTAACTCCCAAATCTTTAAGAAATTTCGGCAGCATCTCCTTTGTAACTAGGCCTACCCACCAGCCAGAGAACCACCAAAACCATCCTAACAACTCATCCATAACTCGACAAATCACCATAATGTATGTTTCTATAACACTAATTTCAGAATTACAAGCACTACATTATCATAATGACCCCTGAACATGGACTGCACATTTTTTTATCATAACACCTACAAGGTACCCTTCAAATCAAAACTAATTTCTATACAATCAAGCGAGAATATTTTCTTTGCATGACACGTTCGGCCTTCAAGGTGGCCTCCTCGACTTACAGGCTTTTCCATAACACATTCACAAAAACAATCCCAATCCCCACACTTATCTAACAAGGATGACAACTAGATACCTCGCATAAGCTGACTATCCATTAACTTCACTTTCAATAATTTCCACCCCGATGATACACAAAGGATCTCCAACTACCTTTTTAGACATAGACATCTGAAAACATAAAATACACGAGGAATAGCTACGGGAAAACATCATACTCCTAGTGCAGCCTAATGGGAAATGCGCTTATGAACCCTTCATTATCAACTCACATAACATCTTCAGGGAAACTTTTGAGAATAACATGTTCACCCTACTAAATTCTAAATCTCTACGGGAACACCCAAACTAAACCTATGATGACCTTCAACGATTACTCTGAGATGTGCTCTCATAAATTGACCATAAAATTACCTATCGAACATATGTGATCACAGGGTGATGCTTCCTCTTTGACACGTTTGAATCTTCAATACCAAATAGATCTAATACAATGAGGAACAATGGAGTTCAAGATTGGACTAGAATTATTCAGGAATCCATCAATGTGCTGAGCAGAGTATTTCATGAGGTTACATGCTAAGAGACACGAAGATTACTACTAACAATGTTGACGTCGTTAAACGATGTGACGACATTAATTATTAGACAAATGAAGCATAGAGGTAACTAGCACGCATTGGTAAGGTGGGAATCATGTATGTGATCCTGAGATCTAAAAGAAGTGGGTCTTCCCAGACATGAGACACACGGGAGGCATGATCGGGAGGACGAAGACGCTAGCATCAGTTATCCTTGGGGGGGTACGTGTCACGACCCAAAATCCTAATCCAGGTCGTGATGGTGCCCAACGACGGGGTTGGGAAAGCCAACATGAATTTCACTAAGTGTTTCTTTTTACCTGATTCAATTATTCACCCATTTACCGAATTTAACAAGTTAAATCATGATATCGAAAGATAATAACTCAGTGGTAGATAGAGTAGCTATAAATAAGCGCAAGCCAAAATACAAGCACATAGATATACAGCCCAAAATCCCAAACAACTACTACGTGTGTGCCAGGAACCAGTGTCACGAGTGTCATGGGCATACTAACTGAATATACAAAGGATAATAATATATACAGTCCCTCTGTCTGCATGAATAGAGGGGAAACAAAAGTAAATGAAACTCCATGGCGTTGATGGGGATCGCCAGAGGAAGCAGCTCACCGTGAAGTCAAATCTGCTACGGTCACTATCTATATCCGGTCTGATAACCAGATGCACCAGCCTCAGAACCTGTACACTTAAGTACAGAAGTGCAGCATGAGTATTATTAAATAAATATGTACCCAGTGAGTATCCCGTCTAATCTCTAAGAAGTAGTGACGAGAGGTCGACTTGACACTCACTAAGGTCCAACAGCATGATATAACAATGATAAAATAAAAGCAGTAGACATGTAAGAGAGTGAGTAGCAATTATGTATAAAGCACATAAATTCCAAGAACAATGCTGGAACAATAACAAAGGCCACTTTCTTTCCCCCAAATATCTAATACAAGTCAATATTCATGAAAAAATGCAAAATACTCATGCGCACACAAGAATAAGACAACCGGCCGGAGTCATAAGGAAAAATAGCTATGCACTGTCGAGGATCGACTGGCCAGTCCCAAAAGTGCATGCTTACCATAGTCATGTTTGCGCATTGCCGAGGATCAAACGGCCCGAACCATAAGTGCGTCTTTCAATGTAACCATATCATAATATAGTACAACTTCATCCATGCACTGCCGAGGATCGATCGGCCCGTACCAAAAGTGCATTCTCAATTATATAATCGTTGTGCACCGCCGAGGATCGATCGGCCCGTCCCAAAAGTGCACCTTTCAATCCGTCGTGGCATACGGCCCGCTCCCATGAGAGTGGGGAAATCACACATCGCTCGCGGAATGTAAATTGCGAAGCGGTCACATGCACACACAATAACACATAAAACTTACTTTCCATAACCAATTCCTTTCAATTCAACAATTTCCATAAAGCCTCAGTGAAACAATATTGTACATAACATAATCTCATAGTACATACGGCTTTACAAGGAAGCATATAAGGCATTTCAAGGAAAGCATATAAGGCATTTCAAGGAAACATATAGGGCATGATGTGGGCCTAACTACCCGGACATAACAATGATAGCCGCTACATACGGACTCTCGTCGCTTGGTGCGTACGTAGCCCCCAAACAAATTACACATAGCATATATATCACCTATGGGGACAATTCCCTCTTACAAGGTTAGAAAGGAGACTCACCTCGTGTCGAATCTACCCTGCGGATCAATGATGCGCCCGGAACTCCGAACTCTACTCTCGAGGGCTCGCAACTAGACAAATATATTATAATTACATCAATTCATGCTCAAAGAAACGGGAGTATCTCATTTATCCCAAAATTCACATTCTTGAAGAATTTCTAAATTTCAACCCCGGGCCTGCACGCTCAAATTCCGAAATTTCTCAAAGGAATCACTCACCCATAGCCTAAGGATCATTAATATGTGATTTCTACTTGAATTCATGGCCTTAAACGGAAAATTACAAAATCCCCAAGAGCCCTAAAATTACTACCCAATTCCATGATTTTTGATAATTTAGTAGAGAATTTAACTAGTAATTGATGTTTGAAACTAGTGTTAAATAGGGAATTTACTTACCTCAAGTACTAGGTTCAAGGCCCTCTTGGAAGCTCTCAAATAACACAAGGAAGAAGATGGAAATGGTGGAAATAACTTAAATACTATATATAAACAATCCTACCCAGATGTCCCTTCATCGCGAACGCGAAAGGGGCATCGCGTCCACGAAGGCCAATGGCCCAGGCCTCGGGATGCCCTTCTATGCGAATGCGAGAGAGGGCCCGCAAACGCGGAGGCTAGCTGGGATAGACCTTCGCGAACGTGGTTGGATGGGTGCGAACGCGAAGACAAACGGTAGCTGGGCCGGCCCAATTGGCTGGACCTATGCAAACGCGACGGAGGGCCCGCGAACGCGGAGGCTAGCTGGGCTAGACCCTCGCGAACGCGGCTGGAGGGGTACGAATGCGAAGGCAAGGGGGCCCAACCCATCGCGAACGAAGGCTGGGGAACGCGAACGCATAGAGCATCCGTAGCCTCTGCCCAATTCCTTCTTCGCGAACACGGCCACCCTCCCGCGAACGCGAAGAAGGAAACCAGATACAGAAAATTCTGGTTTTTACCATTAAGCTCTGAGGGGTCTGAAACTCACCCGAGCCCCCCGAGACCCCGTCCAAAGGCACCAGCAAGTCTGTATTCATGATACGGACTCGCTCGAACTTCCATAATGATAAAAAAACAACGAAACTCAGAATTTGACCACAAAACCAAATTGAATCAACAGTTTGAACTTAAGGATTCTAGAATTCATTACAATGCGTCAACCGGCCTATACTACTCGGATTGACTTCATATTTTTCCGACAAGTCATAAATGAGATAACGAAACTATTCTCGGTCTCGGGATTTCATTCGTACCTCGATATCATAAAATCACGTTCCAAACCAAATTTCAGATTTAAGGAAATCCTTATTTCCATATTGGGAGCCGAAACGCTCCCAGGTTATCAAAAACCCATTCCGAACATACGCATAACGCCGAAATCATCATACGAAGCTACTAACACTGTCGGAACTTGATTTCGAGGTCGTTTGTTCAAAATATTGACCGAAGTCAAACTTGGCCAAATAGGCCAACCATAAGGAACCAAGTGTTCCTAAATTACTCAAAACACTTCCAAATCTTGAACCACCAGTCCCCGCAAGTCACAAATCACAAGAAGCCGCTATGGGAAGACTTAGACAGGGGAACGGGGTCCGATAACATAAAAGGACCGGTCGGGTTGTTACATTCTCCCCCTCTTAGACAAATGTTTGTCCTCGAACGGGACTAGAATCGTACCTGATGTGCTGAATAGCTGTGGATATATGCTCCGCATGTGCTCCTCGGACTCCCAAGTCACCTCATCGACTGATTGGCCCCTCCACTGGACCTTCACGGTAGAAACTCTCTTAGACCTCAAGTGGCGGTCCTACCTATCAATAATAGCAACTGGCTCCTCCTCGAAGCCCAACTTCTCATCTAGATGAATAGTGCTAAAATCAACCATGTGAGAGAAATCGGCATGATATCTCTGGAGCATGGATACATGATAAACCGCATGGACTCCGGATAAACTGGGAGGTAACGCTAGCTCATAAGCAACCCCTCTGACTTGCCTCAATACCTCAAAAGGACCTATAAACCTTGGGCTCAGCTTGCCCTTCTTCCCGAATCTCATAATGCCCTTCATCGGTGAAACCTTCAGTAGAACCTTATCTCCCTCCATAAATGCTACATCACGCGCCCTCTGATCTGCGTAACTCTTATGTCTGGACTGTGCTGTGCGGATTCTCTCCTGAATCAACTTCACCTTCTCTAGAGCATCTCTCACCAGATCCGTGCCATATAATGTAGCCTCGCCAGGCTCAAACCACCCGATAGGAGAACGACACCGCTGACCATACAAAGCCTCAAATGGAGCCATCTCGATGCTGGACTGATCACTATTATTATACGCAAACTCTGTCAAAGGCAAGAGCTGGTCCCACTGACCCCCAAAATCAAGCACACATGCATTGAGCATATCCTCCAATATCTGAACCGTACGCTCCGACTGGCCATCAGTATGAGGGTGAAATGCTGAGCTGAGATCTATCTGAGTGCCCATCTCACTGTGCAATGCTCTCCAAAAGTGCGAGGTGAACTAAGGACCTCGATATGATATAATAGACACTGGTATACCGTGCAATCGAACTATCTCCCGAATATAAATCTGGGCTAGCCTCTCTGAAGTGTAAGTGGTAGCCACAGGAATGAAATGCGCCGATTTGGTTAATCTATCCACAATGACCCAAACCGCGTCAACCTTGTGCAAAGTCCGAGGCAACCCAACCACGAAGTCCATAGTGATGCGCTCCCATTTACACTCAGGAATGGGCATCTGCTAAAGTAGGCCTCCCGGCCTCTGATGCTCGTATTTAACCTGTTAGCAATTGAGGCACCTAGCCATATACTGCACAATGTCTTTCTTCATCCGCCTCCACCAGTAATGCTGCTTCAAATCACGATACATCTTCATCGCACCCGGATGAACAGAATACCGAGAACTGTGGGCCTCCTCTAAATCCTCTTCCTCAGTCCATCAATATTAGGAACACATAAACGGCCCTGGAGCCTCTAAAAGCCATCCTCGCCCAAAGTAACCTCCTTGGTCTTGCCCTGGACCACCGTCTCCCGAAGCTCTACTAAGCATGGATCATCAAACTGTCGGGCCTTAATCTCTCCTAACAATGAAGACTGAGAAACCACATGGGCTAGAACTCGACGAGGCTCCGAAAGGTCTAATCTCACAAGGCGATTAGCCAAGGACTGAATGTCCAAGGCTAGAGGTCTCTCCTCAGCTGCGATGTAGGCCAAGCTACCCATACTCTCTGCCCTCCTGCTCAAAGCATCCGCCACCACATTTGCCTTGCCCGGGTGATAAAGAATAGTAATATCATAATCTTTCAACAACTCAAGCCACCGGCGCTGCCTCAAGTTAAGATCCCTCTGCTTGAATAAGTGTTGCAAACTGCGGCGGTCTGTATAAACCTCACTAGACACACCATACAAGTAGTGCCTCCAAATCTTCAGAGCATGAACAATCGCCGCAAACTCCAGGTCGTGCACAGGACAATTCTTCTCATGGACCTTCAGCTGACGCGAAGCATAAGCAATAACTCTCCCCTTCTGCATCAACACACATCCCAACCCGACGCGTGAAGCGTCGCAATACACAGTATACATCCCATAACCGGAAGGCAACGTTAGAACTGGTGCTAAGGTCAATGATGACTTGAGCTTCTGAAAGCTCGCCTCACACTCGTTGGACCACCGAAACGGGGCATTCTTCTAAGTCAATCTGGTCAATGGAGCTGCAATAGAAGAAACCCCTTCCACGAACCGGCGATAATATCCTGCTAGGCCCAAGAAACTCCTGATCTCTGTAGCTGAAGTAGGACGCGGCCAACTCTGAACCGCCTCAATCTTCTGAGAATCAACCTTGATACATTCTCCGGATACCACGTGCCCCAAAAATGCCATGGAATCTAACCAGAACTCGCACTTGGAGAACTTAGCATATAGCTTCTGTTCCCGCAAGATCTGGAGCACAACTCTCAAATGCTGCTCATGCTCACCCAGGCTCCGCGAATAAATCATGATGTCATCAATGAAGACGATGACGAAGGAATCTATATACGGCATGAATACCCTATTCATCGAGTCCATGAATGGTGCTGGGGCATTAGTCAAACCAAAGGACATCACTAGGAACTCATAATGGCCGTATCTGGTACGAAATGTAGTCTTCGGAACATCTGAAGCCCGAATCTTCAACTGATGATAACCCCGATCTCAAATCAATCTTGGAAAACACACGAGCACCCTACAACTGGTCAAATAAATCATCGATGCGCGGCGGAGGATACTTATTCTTAATAGTAACCTTATTCATCTGGCGGTAATCAATACACATCCGCATAGACCCATCCTTCTTCTTCACAAATAGGACTAGAGCACCCCACGGCGACACACTCGGCCTGATGAACCCCTTAGCCAACAACTCCTCAAATTTCTCCTTTAACTCTTTCAACTCCTAAGGAGCCATACGATACGAGGGAATGGAAATCGGCTGAGTATCTGGAACTAAACCGTTATAGAAGTCAATATCACGACCCGGAGGCATGCCTGGAAGGTCTGAAGGAAACACATCAGCGAACTCTCGAACAACTGGTACTGAATCAATAGACGGAGACTCGGCGGTGGTATGCCGCACATAAGCAAGGTAAGCCAAACAACCCTTCTCGACCATATATTGAGCCTTCATGAAGGAAATAACTCGGCTGGATGAACTAACCGAAGAACCTTTCCACTCTAGCCTAGGCGACTCAGGCATGGCTAAAGTGACCGTCTTGGCATGGCAATCTAGCACAGGATGATAAGGAGATAGCCAATACAGGCCTAGGATAACCTCAAAATAAATCATATCCAGCAATAAAAGATCTACTCTAGTCTCGAAATCATAGAAAGCGATCACACAAGACCGATAGACCCGGTCTACCACTACAGAATCGCCCACAGGAGTGGACACATATATAGGAGAACCCAAGGACTCACGAGGAACATCCAGAAAATGAGCAAATAGTACTGAAACATATGAATACGTGGATCCTGGATCAAATAGTACCGAAGCCTCTCTACCACATACTGAGATAATACCTGGGATCACGGCGTCTAAGGCCACTGCATCTGATCTGGCCGGAATGGCATAAAATCTGGCTGAGGCTCCTGAAGACTGAACTCCCCCAAAGTGAACAGGAGCTAACTGACCTCCCCCTGACTGGCCTCCCCTTCTAGAACGACCCCTGCCGACCTGTCCTCCACCTCTAGGTGGCCAGACTGCTGGTGCTGGACCCATAGGCTGATAACCCTGCTACACTGCCTTGCCCCGAAGCCTGGGACACTGTCTCTGCATATGACCTAAATCTCCACACTCATAGAAACCTCTAGGTACCATAGCCTGCTGCCCCGAAGAGGAAGACCCATGAATAGCCAGGAAGCGATGTGGACCCTCGGGCATAGCACTGAAATAAGAACCGGAGGATTTCTGGCGACTGTAGTAACCACTGGGTGAACCCTGAGTAGCTGGAGGACGATAGGAACGCTCTGGCATGGCACTGAACTAAGGCCTCACTGGGCCACCTCGAGGAGGTTGTGGAGGTGCTGAATATGGAGGTCTGCTGGGCTGACCACCCCCGAACTAACCTCTTCTCCTCGCCGGAGCATCCCTGAAATCCCCTGAGAACCTAGCCCTCTTATCCTGTTGACCCTGCTGACCCTGTTCCCTACTCCTCAACTGATACCCCTCAATCCGTCGAGCTATCTCGACTACAAGCTGGTAAGGAGTACCCATCTCCACCTCTCGGGCCATGGTGGACCTAATACCTGGGTGTAACCCGGCCACAAACCGCCGCACTCTCTCGGCATCGGTAGGCAATATCATAAGTGCATGGCGTGAAAACTCTGAAAATCTGGCTTCATAATTTGTCACTGTCATCTTCCCCTGCTCTAGCTGCTCAAACTGACGCCGCAACTCTTCCCTCTCAGAGTATGGAATATATCTTTCTAGAAACACCTGCATGAACTGATCCCAAGTGATAGCAGGAGAATCTGCTGGTCTGCTGAGAATATAAGACTGCCACCACCTGCGATCTCTGCCCTCCAACTGGAATGTGGTGAAATCCACTCCATGGGACTCAAAAATCCTCATGTTGTGCAGTCTGTCCCTGCACCTATCGATGAAATCCTGGGCATCCTCACCCATCTCACCCCCGAAGACTGGAGGGAGAAGTCAGGTCCATCTATCCAACATCTTCTGCTGGTCACCCTCTGCAACCGGCCTGGGCTCTGAGGCTACTACTATCGGCTGGACCCCACCCACGGGCGGTGTACCCGGGGTATGATGTGCTGCTGCTGTCTGTCCTACGGCATGTGCGGTAGGGGTCTGGAATCCCCCTCCCGCCTGAGAAGTGACAGGATCTGCTGGAAATAGGCCAGCCTAGGACATGGTGTCCATCAACCTCATCTTACGGTCAGTGACCTCCTGGAAGCCCGGCGCCGTCATAAAATCTGCTGGAGCAGGAGCTACTGGAGGCACCTCATCCTGCTCCTCCATGATAGGGTCCTCTGGTGGTGCGACTGGTATAACTCTGGGACGTCCTCGTCCCCTACCTCGGGCAGGTGCCCTACCCCTTCCCAAACCACGACCTCGAGCGGCGGGGGTAGCGGCCTCTCCTGGATCAGGAACGTCAGATGCACGCGTCCTCACCATCTGTGAGAGAATAGAAGAACAAGTTTGAGTACATCATCAAATGTACGATAGAATATGAACAAGGAAAGGTTTCCTAACACCATATAGCCTCCTGAAGATAAGTACAGACGTCTCCGTACCGATTAGCAAGACTCTACTGGGCCTCCCCGCGACTCGTGAGACTTACATGAACCTAGGGCTTTGATACCACGTTGTCACGACCCAAAATCCTAACCCAGGTCGTGATGGCGCCCAACGACGGGGTTGGGCAAGCCAACATGAATTTCACTAAGTGTTTCTTTTTACCTGATTCAATTATTCACCCATTTACCGAATTTAACAAGTTAAATCATGATATCGAAATATAATAACTCAGTGGTAGATAGAGTAGCTATAAATAAGCGCGAGCCAAAATACAAGCACGTAGATATACAGCCCAAAATCCCAAACAACTACTACGTGTGTGCCAAGAACCAGTGTCACGAGTGTCATGGGCATACTAACTGAATATACAAAGGATAATAATATATACAGTCCCGCTGTCTGCATGAATAGAGGGGAAACAAAAGTAAATGAAACTCCATGGTGCTGCTGGGGATCGCCAGAGGAAGCAGCTCACTGTGAAGTCAAGTCTGCTACGGTCACTATCTATATCCGGTCTGATAACCAGATGCACCAGCCTCAGAACCTGTACACTTAAGTACAGAAGTGCAGCATGAGTACATATTAAATAAATATGTACCTAGTGAGTATCCCGTCTAATCTCGAAAAAGTAGTGATGAGAGGTCGACTTGACACTCACTAAGGTCCAACAGCATGATATAACAATGATAAAATAAAAGCAGTAGACATGTAAGAGAGTGAGTAGCAATTATGTATAAAGCACAAATATTCCAAGAACAATGCTGGAACAATAACAATGGCCACTTTCTTTCCCCCAAATATCTAATACAAGTCAATATTCATGAAACAATGCCAAATACTCATGCGCACACAGGAATAAGACAATCGGCCGGAGTCGTAAGGAAAAATAGCTATACACTGCCGAGGATCGACCGGCTAGTCCCAAAAGTGCATGCTTACCATAGTCATGTATGCGCATTGTCGAGGATCGAACGGCCCGAACCATAAGTGCGTCTTTCAATGTAACCATATCATAACATAGTACAACTTCGTCCATGCACTGCCGAGGATCGATCAGCCCGTACCAAAAGTGAATTCTCAATTATATCATCTTTGTGCATTGCCGAGGATCGATCGGCCCGTCCCAAAAGTGGTCACATGCACACACAATAACACATAAAACTTACTTTCCATAACCAATTCCTTTCAATTCAACAATTTCCATAAAGCCTCAGTGAAACATTACTGTACATAACATGATCTCATAGTACATATGGCGTTTCAAGGAAGCATATAAGGCATTTCAAGGAAACATATAGGGCATGATGTGGGCCTAACTACCCGTACATAACAATGATAGCCGCTAAGTACGGACTCTTGTCGCTTGGTGCGTACGTATCCCCCAAACAAATTACACATAGCATATATATCACCTATGGGGACAATTCCCTATTACAAGGATAGAAAGGAGACTCACCTCGTGTCGAATCTACCCCTTAGATCAATGATGTGCCCGGAACTCCGAACTCTACTATCGAGAGCTCACAACTAGCCAAATATAGTATAATTACATCAATTCATGCTCAAAGAAATGGGAGTATCTCATTTATCCCAAAATTCACATTCTTGAAGAATTTCTAAATTTCAACCCCGGGATCGCACGCTTGAATTCCGAAAATTCTCGAAGGAATCACTCACCCATAGCCTAAGGATCATTAATATGTGATTTCTACTTGAATTCATGGTCTTAAACGGAAAATCACAAAATCCCCAAGAGCCCTAAAATTATTACCCAATTCCATGATTTTTGATAATTTAGTAGAGAATTTAACTAGAAATTGATGTTTGAAACTAGTGCTAAATAGGGAATTTACTTACCTCAAGTACTAGGTTGAAGGCCCTCTTGGAAGCTCTCAAATAACACAAGGAAGAAGATGGAAATGGAGGAAATAACTTAAATCCCGTATATAAACTACCCTACCCAGATGTCCCTTCATCGCGAACACGACAGGGGCATCGCGTCCTCGAAGGCCAATGGCCCAGGCCTCAAGAGGCCCTTCTATGCGAACGCGAGAGAGGGCCCGCAAATGCGGAGGCTAGCTGGGCTAGACCTTCGCGAAAACGGTTGGATGGGTGCGAACACGAAGACAAACGGTAGCTGGGCCGGCCCAATTGGCTGGACCCTATACGAACGCGACAGAGGGCCCGCGAACGTGAAGTCTAGCTGGGCTAGACCTTCGCGAAACCGGCTGGAGGGGTACGAATGCGAAGTCAAGGGGGCCCAACCCATCATGAACGCGGACTGGGGAACGCGAACGCGTAGAGCATCCGTAGCCCCTGCCCAATTCCTTCTTCGCGAACGCGGCCACCCTCCCGCGAACGCGAAGAAGGAAACAAGATATAGAAAATTCTGGTTTTTAGCATTAAGCTCTGAGGGGTCCGAAACTCACCCGAGCCCCCCATGACCCCGTCCAAAGGCACCAGCAAGTCTGTATTCATGATATGGACTCGCTCGAACTTCCAGAATGTGAAAAACAACAACGAAACTCAGAAGTTGACCCCAAAACCAAATTGAATCAACACTTTGAACTTAAGCATTCTAGAATTCATTTCAATGCGCCGAACCGGCCTATACTACTCGGATTGACTTCAAATTTTTAGACAAGTCATAAATGACATAACGGAACTATTCCCGATCTCGGAATTTCATTCGAACCTCGATATCGTAAAATCACGTTCCAAACCAAATTTCAGATTTAAGGAAATCCTTATTTCCATATCGGGTGTTGAAACGCTCCCGGATTATCAAAAACCCATTTCGAACATACGTACAAGTCCAAAATCATCATTCGAAGCTACTGACACTGTCGGAACTCGATTCCGAGGTCGTTTGCTCAAAATGTTGGCCGAAGTCAAAGTTGGCCAAATAGGCCAACCTTAAGGAACCAAGTGTTCCTAAATTGCTCAAAACACTTCTAAATCCTGAACCACCAGTCCCCGCAAGTCACAAATCACAAGAAGCCGCTATGGGAAGACTTAGATAGGGGAACGGGGTCCGATAACGTAAAATGATCGGTCGGGTCATTACACTACGAGTTATGCATGGGATAGTAACAATTGATGCTCTCCACACATGCCTTGCCCGGTGATAGTAAGATCTACGGAGGAGCGGTCAAGTACGTCAAACCGGTTGTCTCCTTAAGTGTAAGGAAAATAAGTTTAGCTCAAAATGCTAAGATTATCGCAACATGGATGTGATAGAGACTTCAAAAGAATCAAATAAAGTTTAATTATACTCCTAACATTAACTGACACAAGGGATCTATGCCACGTGCGCATGAGGGTGAAAAGTAAGTCAAACACCTATGAGATTATCATAATCCAAACAGCTTAACCATTCCCGATGATTGACCCGATATGAGGTAACTAAAGATACGACAACTTGTATTCTGAATCAGAATGCTTATGGTATGTGCAAAAACCTGGAAGCATTTATTCTCGACCCTTTACGAGTGAAACCACATAGCTAGGACATCTTAATATGGGGATGAAATCGTGTATGGGTTAGAGGGGTCAATGGTTAACATGATGGTACGGGGAGAAAGGCAAATAAAACTCCTATCCACCCAGGGAGGTGAAATGCCAAGGATAGCAAAATGCCCCGCACATGACAATGACGTAATCAATGATTCTAGAAGCCGAGAGTGCAAAGGCAACAGAACCCAATGGGACAATATGGAATAATCATGGAAGGTTTGCAAATGTTCTTAATGAGTTCTCCATAGACCTCAACTCGAGGTGTACCCAGATGCTAATGAAATATAGGAAAACATAAGAAGTAGGCATTGTGCTATGGTATCCCCCAAAGGTACATTTAGTCTTGACGGAGATCCTACTAAGGTTCCTTATGAGAAAGTAAGTGTTATAGTGACACATAGGAGGACACGTTCTCTCACAGTTATCGAGCTAGTGTTGGGAAATTAGCACAATGAATTCACTAACTAAGAAAAACAATTAACACATGTGGTGGAGGTGTAAGGAGAAAATAAACATTTGTTATGAGTTTGTCATGCTTCTGCTATACTAACTCCTAATGGCAATACAAGACCACATCACGGGAAATCGCAATACTAGGAACAAAGTGGGCTACTTACCGCGGGATGTCCCAAGCGGACACGGAAGTTATACTAAGATGGCGACACAAGATCTTTCTATGACGGGGATATAAGGATCTCAATTTTCAAAGAGAACTTATGCACACGATGACCATTTCGATTGACATGCACACATATGATAGGTGTTAAGGCATGCTTTTATGTTACTAGACAGTGAGAAGGTTTCATGGTGATATTCGCAAGAGTAGAGTGACTCTTCAAACCATAGAAGCCATATACACCAGGGAGAAAAAGAGTGACTCGAGAAGGATTGCAATTCCGGAATGCTTTTCATGGAACTTGACACCATATAGGTAAACTTTTACGACGGTGCGTGCGTAGGCACAAGGGAGCATATATTATCTATTTAACTGAGAAGGTTATGTGAGAAATCCATCAAGTGTAGTTCCTTGTTGAAAAATTTAGGGAAGAAAGTGGGGAGTATTACCCTATGATTATGACTCGATTCAAGAAGTTATCATAGGATTCAATTTCTCAAGAGGTCGTAAGTAATACGTCCCATTCAAAGAGTAGATACAAAGAATGGATCATAAGGTTGCCCTGACTCTATCCCAAGTCCCATAGAAACATAAGGACTAACATATGACAAAGGAAATTTTATTTCTAGATGCCAAAGACACAATTATGATCTTCCTTCAACCACCGAAATTGGAACTGGAAAAATAGGATAACAACCAGGGGAAGACCGGGTATATGGGAGGAATTAACAGGAAGAGGACTTTAGGGTTATAGGAGTAAACTCAAAAGCCTAACGGCTAGTAGAGATAGTACTAACATTAAAATCAGTTGAATTCGTAGAAACATAGAGCAATTAACATATAGCGACACTCAAAAAAGTATTATGCAAACCAAAAGAGGAGCGAAAATGTTTGTCTTCCTTACAACCAGAAGAAGAAGAACCTTCAAGAATAAGATGAGCAACAAGAACAAGTAGCATGATCCAGCTACAGGGAGGTTCGACGGACCGTAGATTTGATGGAGATTTAATAATGTTAAAAGTAATTGAGCGGATCAAATCCAGAAAATAACCTGTCGGAGAAGAAGGAGATTCTCTCCAAACAAATAAAAATCTTGCCGATTCAGACCACTAGGCCAAAATGGAAGCCTCAACAAAGATAGAGCGAGGGCACTACCATACCAGAGATGATGATGAAACAGATCAAGATCTTCACTATGATACTATGTCAACATTAAGATTGAAGCAGAAACTCGAAGAAAAATGGCCCAGGCTTTTGAATTATAGAAGAGTAAAAAGGGTCGAGAAAAGATATCTTTTTATTTTGTGCCAATATATGATAATTGTTCATCCATTCATTCGATAAGAAATTCTTCGGGAATAGTCCCTTGTTGAGAGTCTGGGAAGGCGTGAGGGAAGTAGTAATTCTATAGTTACAACTCCATTCAAGGACATGATTATAGAGCTCAATGTCATAAGAGATTTCTTACAAGAGAATTTGTGGTAGAGTGGATTCACGAAATAATGGATCTTGTTCAAAGAGTAGATGCATGAAATGTTTTGTGATTCAGTGTCTTATTAAGACCACGTTTATGAGAACTTCCCACCCACTACGGACGTACATACACAGTGAGTAGAATCTGGGTGTTTCTTATGAGGATGCACCAAGGAGTGACTAACTCAATGACTTTAAGTTGATAGGGCGACGACTTAATCGATGCCCCTCGAATCCACATCCCTAACATACGTTGGTACCATACCGATATACTATAGGATTTGGTGGTGCAGTGACATCAATAGGGAGAAGGGCACTCCCCTTTAGCGATAGGTTCTACAATCCCTCCACGGCTCAATACATTCTCCTAACAAGCCTTTGGGCGCAGTCTCCTTCGGACTCAGTGGTGGGATCAATCCCTCCTTACATGCTTCAAATTCGCGGATTATGGTATCAAGATTTCTAATCTTGAGAATAAGACTTAGCGAGAAAATTAGCTCCCTATCATGAGCTCTATCGCACGATCTGGAGTATCAAAGAAGGGTGGAATTCCTAAATGTCCAAGAAGCCCCCTAATTATAGATGTGGTCGACAATACACCGATAAGAAGGGCTCTACTAGACACGGCTCTGAGACATCCTATGACACTTTAAAACCTTAGGCTATGATACCAAGTTTGTCACACCCCAAAACCGAGGGACGGAACCGGTGCCTAACCGAGTGAACCCGGTTAAGCAAGCCTGTTTAGCCTTTCCTACCCGACCCGTTTCTCCCCGTGTTTATAGCATACATTATTTATATGAATTAGAAATAGATAAATCACAAGCATATATTCATAACATTAAGTCCATTTTCCTCTTTCACCGTTACCAACATTAGATCTTCCAAAACATACATACTAATTACAATATTCATGATACGGAATCACGATTACGATTAAATCTAACAACTACCCAAAAAAAAATATATATATATATATATATATACACAACCTACATAAGTGTCTACGGAGCCTCTAAGAGTTCTGAGAAATATACATAGACATGCTGGCGACAAGGCACCGGCTATACCTCAAAAGGGACAACATATACAAAATAAATCAACATGTAACTACACATGGCCCCGGGAGGAAATGGGGCTCACCAGAACTGCTGAAGAAAGGAGGCGAAGTACTACTATCGACGATCGCCGCTTCCTGCTACAGAACCACCTACATCCATTTAAAATATGTAGTGCCCCCGACAAAAGGGACGTTAGTACCATTGAATAGTACTAGTATGTATGAACAAACTTCACTCTAAGTATAATTAAACAGTACACAAGTAGAAGACATTCATGGAAATCAAACAATGCTGCACAGAAATACAGAGAACACAAATGAGAGTCTCGTAGTTTCTTATTCCAATTTCCTCTTGTTGCGGTGTGCAACCCGATCCCACCGTACAATCATATTTCACCCCTTATTCCTTCTCAACAAACCGCCCTTATTTCTCCTGTTGCGGCGTGCAACCCGATCCCACTGTACAATAACATTGCACCCGTGTTCCTTCTCTACATACCATCCTTATTCCCCCTGTTGAGGCGCGCAACCCGATCTCACCGGACATAGTTTAAATAAGCAAAAACAAGCAACAACTCAATCACAAGAATTTCTACCACCAAGAGTATAAGTTCATAGCAACCGGAGAACCACGTGAAATCAAGGGGCACAATAACCTTTACAAAAACAGTGAGACATATAAGGTCCGCCATAACCATTTAACTTAATTAAATCAATTCACATTTCATTCCCGTCATTTACTACATAGCCTTTGGCACTTGGATACATTTAACAATTGAGCTCGTTACCACTTTCATTCATTTAGTAGCACTATCCTTCATTTCGATAAATTCCAATATATGATGAATTTTGCACATGATAGGATGAGAATAAAGAATCATATTTCACAATTTCAAGTAACATGGTGACATGGTAAACAACTAAGACAATCAGAGAACGGAATCTTACACCTCAACACATTAGAACAATCAATTCAAATATGATCAAGCAAGGAACTCATACCAAATGCTCGGACACTAGCGTGACGATTCTACAAGGATTAAAGTTAGCCATACATACCTCGATTTGGGATTTTTCCTTAAATTTCTACCACAATTCACCGGACCTTCTAGCACCTTCAATCTAGTTCACAATGTGGCATAATTGAACTTATAATTAGGAATAATGATCATGTCTTGAACTCACTTGATCATTCCATCAAACACTAGGTGTTCCTTTAGATTAAATGGCCTTTTTTTAGTGAAAGATTACTCTAACCCATTTCCCTTTACTAGATTATGACTAGTTGGTTACATGCATGCAAGATTCCTACCCCCGTCTTCATGAACTCACCTAACCATGTTTCATTTTAACAAAAATCTGGAAATTAAGGTTAGTGTGGTAGAAGCTTACCTCTTAAAGTGAAGAAATGTGTGTCCTACTTGATTAGTTCCAAGCTTGAGTTATGAAGAAGGATCAATTGATGAAGTTGGGACTTTCTCTCTATAGAACCCACTCTTTCCTCTCTCTAATTTATCAGAAATTAAGCTTAAAATGATGAGTAATGGGTTTTATATGGGTCTGGGGGTCGGGTTATAAAGATAGAAAATGGATAGTCCAACATTTCGTACCGGGCCACAGACCTGGCGGCCCCTGGCTAACGCCTGGTCTGGCCTGGCTTTATCCAGGCTTTATCTACCTAAAGCCTGGTCTGGCCTGGCTTTATCAGGGCTTTATCTACCTAAATCCTGGTTTGTCCTGGCTTTATCCGGGCTTTATCTACCTAAAGCCTGGTCTGGCCTCGCTTTATCATGGCTTTATCTACCTAAAGCCTGGTCTGGCTTGGATTTATCTACGTAAAGCCTGGTCTAGCTGCGACCAAAAATTTCAACTCCTCAGCGCATCGTTCAATCCAAAAACTCCGGAAGTACAATGTATTACCTACCTTGACAGCACAAAACCTTAAATTACTTAGTGAAGTTTTTCCCGGGGCCCTACATTAGGCCTCTCCTTGGACCCCACAACACTTATTTTATGACTTATACACTTATTTACCAAATCCAATTCGTCTCTATCGTATTTATAGTACAAAAAATATAATATTTAGCCTTCCTGGCACCTCGAAATCCTAAATTACTTAGCAAAATTTTCCGTGGCCTTACATAATACGCACATGTAAATGCAGAATGATTTCAGGACATGCAGAATTCCTAAAGCATGATTTCTAAATGCACAGAAATTTACAGAGTTGTTAAGCAGAATTCATGTAGCGACAATTTACATTGGTTATCCTAAGAACAGGATTCCTAAGTGATAGTCATAAATATGCACCAGTGTCAATTGAGATGATGAAGCGGTAACCCTAGGAACATGATATCTAGTGCAAGTGACAGAATGATAAAGGCATGATTTCTAAATGCACAGGACATAAGTTATGAATGCACATGAGTAACAACTTTATGTTGATGTTGTTTATTAACCTAGGAGCTGTATTTATAAGTGATTGTCATAAACATGTATAAGTATCACATGAGATGCTAAGGCAGTAAACCTAAGGACATGATATATACCCATTGACATTTATCATATATAGCTACCCTTCCCGTTTTCACTAGCCATCCCCAATATTCGTTTACAATAATTATTACATACCAATATTGAATGAATTACATAAATAGATAAAGAAAAAGAAGAAGTTACACTATAGGGAGCCTGAAAACAGGCCCAGATTTCCAGAACCTCAAATGCCCGAGTGTTTCATAGCCATTTCATGTCCGAGTGTGTCAGAGTT
Source organism: Nicotiana undulata (assembly GCA_005239495.1). Lineage (NCBI taxonomy): Eukaryota > Viridiplantae > Streptophyta > Magnoliopsida > Solanales > Solanaceae > Nicotiana > Nicotiana undulata. The sequence goes on from ML265389.1 coordinate 73,830, forward strand.
CCCTAAGGACCTCAAGGGATCCCGAGTAGTGCTCACACCCAGATTTCAAAACCATAACTGAGTAAGTTCAATGGAAGAGGCAACTCCAATGCATCAAAGTTCAGAGGGATCTCATAGGGATCCCTAAACAGTCACACATTTGAGGGGCAGAACTTAAGGACCTAAGAGTAGAGTGGGAGTGCTTGACATAGTTTTGAAAAGGTTAAGTAGGAAAATAGTGTTGAAAGAGACTCAATTGAAGTAGTTTTTGTAAATAAGAGGGTTGTTTGGTAAAACGGCTTTTTGAAAACAGTTGTGTAATTAAACAAACAGCATATCAATCATAGAGCCAAAACAGGTTCAGCAACACTCAAAGTCCTTCACACAGGGGTGATGGGAATTGGGGACACATAGAGCACATAGTACACAGGAGAAGGGCAATTCTTGTAGGGGTTCATGGGATTAGGGTACAACATAAACTTCATAATCAACACAGAATCAAGCAACTTTGGGCACAAATTATTTTGCCAAAGAAAGGTTCATACTAGAAACCAGATAAACACAAAATAGAACATAGTCACATTGAGATATACTACAAAAGGGGGGGGGTAACATATTCATCTTGATCTTAAGGGGAGTAGTACATAACATAACATGCTAGATGGACAAGAATGTAAACATGTCAACTACAGGTTGCACAGCAAAACCATTGATAGAAACAAACTAGAGACAGGATAAACTGAAGTAGTAAAAGAAACAAATTGGTTTTGAGACTTGAATTGAAATCAGAACATACCAGTAAAGAGATAGTAAGAACAAAGTGAAGAATAGGAGAGCACAATAATTAGCCTTAGCTTGCAGCCGGCTAACTCAGAATAATAGCAAATAACAGAGAAAGAGAGCAAAAAGTTTCGAGTGCGAGAGAGAGCTTTTGAACTAATGTGTTCGTGTATGTGTGTTAATGAGAGAGAGCATATATATAGTAGTCTGAAACTAGGTAGAATAAGGTAAAAATCACAATTGTGCAGTAATTATGGGACTCAGAACCAATCAGAGTGAAATTAGCACAAGTACTCCAATAATTAAGGGAGTTATTCAAACGGTAAGTAACAAATAAGGAAAGAGACCATATATAGCTTAAGAAAATAATTCAAACAGTGCAAGTATAGAGCAGGTAATTAGGCTAGGTTCGTCAGATTCTAATTAAGGAAATAGGAATCAATTAACAGTAAGGCAATCATGTAACAAGGTAATAAATAAACTAAAGGTCAGAAATTAGTAAAGAATATTACTATAGGAAATCAGTAAAGGTTTTCAATCACAAGGAATCGGGTATTCAAATAATAAAAAATAGTACTAATTACTACCAACTTCTATGCATGAACGGAATACACACAGTACAAGCAAAGAGATGAATCATAAACCCTAATAAGGTAGAAATCATATAGAATCAGGGATTCAGCTAGAAAATAGTACTGAGTAGAAGAAATTATCACAAGTTTCTGTAAATAAACAAAATAATCATAATATAGGAAGGAGAAGCAAACTCAGAAACCCTAATGAGCATAATAGGGTAGAAATCACAAGAAATCCAGAACATATTCATGAATAACAGACATGCGAACAAATTAGACGAACAAATAAGCAAGGACGATTCTCAGAATCCAGGATTAAGACCAAGAATTAGGGTTTTCAACATAATAAATCAGATAAAAGGGAAAAACTTAAATAACCATTTAAACATAGTAAAAATCATAGAATAATACTGAAAATCAGAGGGAAAACCATTTTGAAAAGGGGTTAAGAACCCTAGTTTTGAAGACGAATAGGCGTTTTTGAAAAATCCGAGAGATTATCATGGAAAACGGCAAAATAACTCGAAATACCCCTAGATCTGTTACAGATCTAAAGAGTCAAGAGATGAATTAGGGTTTCATAGAGAGATAACCCAGAGATATAGAGATTCCGGCTTAGAAGCCATGGATCTAGCCGGAAAAATAAAAATCTTACTCAGACGTGCCAAGGTGGCCTGAGAACGGCAAGAACCAGACCATAGGTGTGAGTTGAACAACCTCTAGTCCCTTGAGGACCTTAGGGTAGCAAGGATACGGCATATGAGGGTGCCATGGGAGCTAGGGATGGTGATGGAACCACCATTGTTACCGGCGAGCCAACGACCGGCGAGAGGAGATTAGTGTTTAGCAGAGAGAGTTTGAGAGAGATGAGAGAGTGTAACGGCGGAGAGAAAGAGAGAAAATGAGTGGAATGGGGGTAGGTCTTTTAGGTTAATTAAGGCAAGGACGTATTTGGTTCGTTGATCAAAATTGATCAACGGTCCAGATTAAGTGGAAATTGGGTCAGGTAGGATAGTGGGTTGGGCCTTGGGAGTATTGGGTTGATTTAATAGGCAGAAATTGAATTAAACCTAGCCTATTTGTTAAATACCCAATTCGAATTAATAAAAAAAAATTAGTAAAATAGCTAATAATTATAACAAATGAATTTCATGCATAGAAAATAGTTTAAAATGATTATTTAGTATTTTAAAATACCAATAATTTCTGGTAGAAAAATAGTACAAATTATATGGTTGGGCTATAATTGAAAAATTATTGCAATTATAGCCAAAAGATGCCAATTTGGCTAATTATGAAATAATTTGGCCTTAATAGGACCATAAACAATAAATTAAATCGAGAAATGCTTTTGAAATCACTTGTGATGCAATTCTGTAATTATTTGTTGGAAACAAAATGTTGGATAAATTAATAAAAATATAGTAAAATTATGGAAAAATACTAATTGTTGTTAATGCATGATTTTGAAGGTATATATGCAATTAAAAAAAATTTGGGAAAAATTGGGTATCGATAGGTACCATTTCGGGGATGGCCCGATGACCGTGCTGATGGTCTTTTGATGCCGTCAGTTATGACATCTTGGGCTCGACATAAGGTAATTCCCCAAGGCGAAACTGGTATGAAGACCTCGAGCCTTCGGGCAGTGATGTCCGCGTGGTGCGATCCGAGGAGTGACTACGTTGGTCCTTCTTATTCGCTTTCTTTGGAAATGGTGATGTTTGGGTCAACACGCTTGGTGGTGAATTAAATGGCCGTTGTTCCTTCCTATAAATATGCCATCCCCTTTAGTTAGATAACCACATTGCTTTGAGTGATTATTACTCTAGTGGGACCTTTCGCTCTTTCACCGACTTTTCCTTTGTTTGAGCTTAGGGCCTTCGCATCACCTTACTTCCCAAAGCCGGAATATTTATGACTACCAAGTCGAATCCTACTCTTCGTCAGGAGGGAGGTTCCACCTTCACTCCTTGCCCGATTGGCGGCGTGCTGATGTCCGACGAAAAGACACCGGAACTCAATGTTGTGAGGAGAGACTGTGGATGGGATGAGAATGTGGTTCTGCAGATATCTTCCCTTGAAGAGAGCATTGTGGCCCAGGTGGAGGGATTTATGAATGTATGCACGTATCATTTTACATTGGGTCCTCTGGACATGGTTGTGCTTGATCTCTGTAGAAAATATCAGGTTACTTTGGCACAGGTCCATCCTTCTTCCTGGAAGATAGCATCGATGCTGAGGCTTTTTGCTGAGAAGGTTGGTCTCGTGTTCACCCTTAGTCATCTCATCAGACTATACCGACCCTCACACTATCATGGTTTGATCACTCTCCGACGTTGATCCACTCGGCCTCTCGTGGCTAGCAACGAGGAGGAGAGAGACCGTGGGTGGATGGATCGGTTTGTCCGGGTTCGGACCGTCGATATAATACCGCAAGAGTTTATGCCTTTCCCCGAGGGATGGAATCTCACACGTAATTGGTACACTAGTGTATTCATTTTATATGCGGCTGTAGGCAATCGAAGTGATGACGCTTTCCGTTTCCCTTGGCAGCAATCCCGTGGATGTCGTTCGAGATTCCCGACTTGTCAGACTGGGTTCGGAGATTGGCGGTTCATTCTGTTTGTGACGAGAGTAAGTGGCGTCACCTCATGGAGGGATGATGGGAGACCCCCATAGTGAGAGATGGAACGGACCAGAGGTAGTCCCTTACACGCGGGGAACCTCTTTTCGAGGCGAGTTCCTCCCAGTGTCATAGGGGTGGCAACTTCGCTTTACAGGTTTGAGGTTCCTATCCTTGGAGAGGCGATCCCTCCCTTGCCTCGATTCTCTTCCCCTGTCGAGGGTATCTCGAGAGGGGACAATATGAGCTTGTCAGTTGCTTTTCCTACAAAGGACGCATTGCAGGATGCTCGGGGCCAAGGATAGCGTGACGGGAGCGGATCCCCCGGAGGTGATGTTTTTCATCGGAGTGAGTTGATTAGGACCGATGAGACCTGGTCCAGAGACATTTGGCCGACTTTCGGGGAGGCCCAGCGATTTTGCACTTCGATAAGTTTTGATGAACTTCTGACCTTTCGAATCTGTGCCCCTACCCTTTAACCAGACGTTGATTCTTTTCGTAGGTTTTTGACAGGTTCAGGTATGAAGTGAAGAAAGCGTCAGATCGGGCAGAGTCCCTCCGATTTTCAATGATAACCAGGGAAGAGAGCGGTCACTTCTCTGGTATGAGGCGAGCCGCAGTCGTGATTATGAAGATCGCCTTGAAGAACAGGTGATTTTTGCAGCAACCATATTAGTACTTTCTTTCTTGCTTTCGGGGGTTAATGTCCCGTTGCTGTAGCTTTAGAGAAAGGTGCGGGATCTAGAACATCTTTGGGGAAGAGTTGGTCAGGTCGAGCGGGAGTGTAGTGAGCTCAAGGTTCAGAAGGATGTCTGTCTTGCGGCCAAGAGGAACGCCCTGGACAAAGTTTTTACCCTCGAAGCACAATTTTGGAGTGTTCGGGAAGATTATTCGACTAAGGCGAGCAAGATAGGAGAGCTTGATACTGAGCTTTTGCGAATGAAGGATGAAGTGGCTGATGCTCAGGTCAAAATTTGAGGGGCCCGCGCGAAGGCCGACCAAAAGGTGGTCGTTTATTTAAAAGATGTCGCTGATATCAGGGTCGAGCTGACAGAGGTTTCTGATCACGAACGCCGGAGAAGAATCTACTTCCACCATAGATCCCAATGGGAAACCCTCGAAGAAATCCATGATAGAGGCTTCGACCTTTCTGAGGAAATCGAGTTGGCCAGACTGGCCAAAAATGAAATTGGACTTCTTATACCACATGGGGAAAAGGCTGATAGGGCTGCAGTCCCCGAGGGAGAGTAGGTTATATTTCTTTTTTCTTGTTTGTTGGAGCCTTTCATAAAAGTACCCATAAGTGCGTAATGAGATGTATAAGGTCTGCTTGTAGAGGAAATTCCATAGTTTTGACTACTCGAAGGTAGCCCGTCGACTATGATTCACTTTGTTAATACACCTTTTGATCAGTCCAGAAACTTTCAGAGACTGGCTCGTAAGCCCAAATATGCTTGCCATTGGGAAATTTATTAGATAACCATTTCGGTTTTGATCCTCGATCGGATTTTTCGGCTCGGGTTTATCGACCCTATTGGGTTCTAGGTTAGCCCGGGGCCTTTTGCGCTGGCTTTAAGGCCCTTACACGACGTTAGTATTGCTATACTATTTATTGCTTAAATATTTGTTTGAAGTTTTCTCGCATTCGTCTGACTCTTTGACGGCCCAAAAGAACCTTTATTATGAATCGTTATGATGAACAAAGAAAAATCCTTTCTTGTGAGCCGACATGAAAATGTTCAAAGCTCTTTACGAGCCGACATGAAAATGTTCGAAGCTCTTTGCATACATCAAAGGTAGCATAATATTAACCGACTCTTTCCGAAAATTGTTTCAAAGGATTTGATTTTAAGGCGATAGTTGGGCGTCCCCGAATCGTGTTGCTTTTGTTGATGTTGGGCCAGAGCCCATCAACCGGAGTCGTATTACCTGGACGAAGCCCTTAGTCCCGAGTATCGCATCCTCGACGTCTATATTCGAGGGGTATGCCTTTTTAGGGGTCTTACAAGTTCGAATATATAGCCTTGGCTTTTGAAGTCGGGACCGTGTTCTTGTTATTTTAGATATACCCGCTTGGGGTCTTGGCCATTCCCATAGGACTTACAGTTTTGAGTGTATCCGGTGTCACCCTCTTGAGATCTTACAGCCTCGGGATTCGACAGACCAAATTACAACGACAGTCATTTCTAGAACTTCTACAAAATATTTTTAACAATGAAATATATTTTTTTTGGCGATTTGGTACAGGTATACATGTTCCTGTTGCTGATAATTCAATTTTATTATGCGTACATGGTTCACTCGACTGTTTGGCCCGACACACTATTTCCTTACCGAGATCCTTTTCGGATCGTGTTGTTCTCCGCGAGGGACGGTCGTCCGGGACGCCGACTTCTAGTATTTTGGGCCGAATGGAGAAAAACCTTGGATATTCGTCCAATATTTACTTGGGTAGCATGTGGGTGTTGTCTCATTAAAAACCTTGCTGGCAAAACCCTTCTCGAGATAAAATCCGGGCGAAGGAAAAGAGTGCAACACATGCTCCAAATCCTGAGGCCGTCGAACGGCGTTCTGACCCCTCTTTCTTGAAAGCCTGCGCAAAGTTAATAAGAACTGAGAACAAATGAGGGGGTTATCATACCTTAGTGGTGACGACATTTAACAGCCCTGGCAGCGTGTTATGATTTGACGCATACTCCGAGGTCCGAGCCTATTTGAAGACTTGGTCTTAATTCGGTTGAGCAATCCGGGTTGCCTTGTTATTCTTAATCCGGACCACACTGGTCGAATCACCTTATTCCATAACACATGGTCAACCTGAAATGTATTTATAAAAGAAAGGATGTTACTAGTGGGCCGTCATTGAGCGGTCGTAAGGTCCGAACGCCTTTTCCGCTGAATACTAGAGTGGAGACCCTTCACATGATCGTGTGGATAATATGATGCGGCTCTTCTGCTCCGTTCCTTCCGTTCCCCTCTTTCTCTTGAGGCCGATTTTTGGCCCATTCACCGAGGAATTCTCTAGGGTTCCCTTTGCTGAGTAGTCAGGCTACCTCTTCCCGGAGCTACCTGCAATCATTAGTCATATGACCGTGCGTGTCGTGAAATTCTCACATCAGGCTATGATTCCTTTGCGATGGATCCGATAATATAGGCCTAGGCCATCCAGTTTCCCTAATCTTGCTCACGGTAGCCACAATGTCTGAGACGTCGATGTTGAAATTGTACTCCGAAAGCCGAGGTGCTCCGCTGGTCCTGTGGGGCGGTTGAAACCAACTTGACCCGTGAGTCCCCGGGGGTTATGGCCTCGGTCTGCCCTTCGGTCATTGCGGGGCATGCTTCGTCCAGGAGCGCTTCTCCGATCTTTAACGTAAGGTTGGTATCTTTCTTTGTTCTATTTTGGCTCTCTTGTCGGGAGCCGGCTGGGGTATACTGAACCTGAAGGGGCTCCTAATTGGTCGTCTTCGACCCTGATTTTTGATTGGTATCAGTTATGAACATCCGTCCAAGTAACGGCAGGATACTTAACCAAGTTTTGTTTCAGCTGGTTTGAATCTATCGAACTCCGTTCATTCAGGCCCTGAGTGAAGGCATGTACCTCCCAGTCATCAGATACTGGCGGCAACTCCATCTGTTCCATTTGGAAGCGAGATACAAACTCCCACAGCATTTCGCTTTCTCCCTTCTTGATTTTGAAAACGTCTGACGTCCTGGTAGCGACTTTAATGGCTTTGGCATGTGCCTTTATGAAAGAATCTGCCAACACGGCGAATGAATCTATTGAATTGGGGGAAAGTTTGTGGTACCATGAACTTTTTCGAATCCACACCATTCAAAATCGGTGGTGCACCTGGAATTTGATCGACCCTCGTGTTGTAGGTCTCTACTTTTTTGTCGTTTGCCTCTATCCATTTTTCCCTGGACTCTATTCTCTTGGTCAGGTCCTCGAGCATTTTTATGATGGTTGGGTTGGTCGCCGACCCCTCGTTGCTCGACTTCTCCGAAACTTGTTCGACTCGAGAGGCCACCCACGGAGCTACAGTGCTCGGGGTCTTTTGTTCGCTTTGAAGTTGAGCGATTGCCAACTGTTGTGCCTGCAATATTTCGAAAATATCGTGAAGGCTTACCTGTCTTTCTTCCTGAAATGGGGTGTTCCGAACCTCTTATTCCCCCACAGGGTGTGTGTCATCATTGGTGTGGGAACTGACGTCGATATTTCGGGCGTTGCGCAAGCCCACGTCTACCGGGTTTGGGTTTGGGACACCCTCAGGTTTTGTAGCGGTACGCCAGCGCCTGAAACGAATGCGTTGTTCTTTCCACGATCTTCAGCACTGTCATTTTCGTGTGCATTCACCGAGTTTGACATTCTGGCATGAAATATAATACTCTTCGGACAAGAAAAGTGTGAAAGATAACTTGCATTTTTCAACAAACCGGCACTAAAACAATCTCTATTATTTTTAGCCCTACGGTGGGCTCCAAACTGTCCGTAAAAATGGTAACTACAATTATATTTAGTTATGTGGTTATAAAAATACGTGAATTATCTTAATACTGGTTATTGAAGGATTATAGCTAAATGTGTTAGGACGGAACAGTGAGAAAAACGATTAAAAGCTAAAGGAAAGCAAACCAAAGTGCCTTAAGTCGAAGGCTCGATGTCGACCTGGGGGGTCCCTGAGACCGAGGCTCGGGCCTAGGTCGAGAGGTCAAGGAGCTATAACAAGCTTATAGGCCTTGAGATACACTATTTGTGATCAATGATAGGCTATAAATGATGAACAAGTAAAATAAAGCAATAAATGCAAGTGAATGAGCTAATAAAGAAGAATATAGGATGTTTGATATTTAAGCAGAGAATGATCTTGAGTCTTGTATTCAATGTATTGTGTCTTACAAAATGACAAGAGTTCCCTTTATATAGCAGGGAGGGTCCAAACGTAGTACATCAGTATTTATTGCCAAGATTCACAATTGATACTGTTATTTAATGCTCAGGTATGGTATTGTACTTTGTCACAGAATTGTTTGCCTCGATCTCTGTGCTGGATTCTTGTGTCGATCCCCAACTTGTACTGCCTCGAGATCGGATTGTTGGAACGTCTGACGCCGGGCTTCGGACCACATCCCAAAAATTACACGAATATACCACCTTGAGTTGTGCCTGACGTAGAAATCGGCCTTCCCGATTTTGACCGTATACACAACCTATACTATGAAAATTCTTTAGTTATAGCCTGATATTACGCGTTCCACGAAAGAAAATCATACCCAAGGTAATATGGCAGTTTTTACAGTTATTAGCTTATATAAGATCTTCACATTAAAGAATGTTGTAAGTATTCTACTTCATCTCTATATTTGTCTTGTATGTCCCTGCAGAAACTAAAAGCGAAGAGACATCCAATCATTCAAATGACTTAAGCAGGCCCCTCATTTTTACTCTTAAACACTTGTTTGTTTCTCTTCATGCCTCCGTAGATACTTCTTGGTTGAAATATAGTAAGCTTGAGAAGACCACACATAAAGGTATATCATAAACTTCTCATTCGAGACCAAGGAAGATGAAGTTAAATATTAACTTTACCAGCAAACCATTAAAAGCTAAAGGAAAGCAAATCAGAGTGCCTTAAGTCGAAGGCTCGATGTCGACCTCGGGGGTCCTTGAGACCGAGGCTCGGGCCTAGGTCGAGCGGTCGAGGAGCTATAACGAGCTTATAGGCCTTAAGATACACTATTTGTGATCAATGATAGGCAATAAATGAAGAACAAGTAAAAGAAAGCAATAAATGCAAGTGAATGAGCTAATAAATAAGAATAGAGTGATGTGCCGGAGAATTTCGGCACATTTAATACCAAATTACTTAAATTATAGTTTGTTTCAAGAACATTTGCCCTTTATACTTATAGAATTTTGACGTTTTGCAGTGCATGAGATGTAAATACTCAAGACCATGAAAAGAAAGCAAAGAAGCTAAAAAGTGAGGGGAGCAACACTATGCGATCGCATATCTGACAAGAGAGCGTCGCATAACTCAAATGCAAAACGCATTTTTCACCCGGGGATCGCAGACCGCAACAGACAAGATGGGCCAATCTCAAGGGCTAAAATGCGGTCGAGTATGCGATCGCATAACTCACATGCGAACCTCATACTTAACCGCAGAATCTCCGATACCTGAAGCTGCACCAAGAATGCGATGTGAATCTGCGGTCGCACATCAACAATGCAAACGGCAAATCAACAATGCGGTGACGACCAGGAAACTAGGGTTTAGTTATGCGATGAGAACAAGAAA
>ML265390.1:0-25066 GCA_005239495.1 Nicotiana undulata
ACCGCTGATCGACTAGTTTTACCGCAAATATGCCTTTCCGAATTTAGGGGTAGTAATATCGGAGTAGCGCAACCACTCATTGTAAGCGTTGCTATATAATTCAGTTTCGGCACGAGTGGGAATATGAATGCGGAGCATGATTATGCAATAATAAGCATTAAAACAAGTAGGCATGTATTTTCACGTTGTGGAAAGTAGTAAAGAAAAAATAAATACGGCAGTTATAACGGAAAGCAGTTACAAGGGAAACACGAAGATGTGTCAGTTTTGTTTAGACAAATAAATACTTGCAGAATTAAACAATTAATAACATGTTATATGGAATAGGAAAGGGTGTAAGCATTCAAACAAAATAAAGGTCCAAATTCACAAGACAACTTGTAACGGTATAAGCCTAGGGAATATCCCCAACAGAGTCGCCATGCTGTCGCGCCCCCTTTTTCTATCGTAGGGTTTAGGTACGGAGAGATCGGGTTTATGACATTCTGGACAACTCCTTAAAGGAAAATGGGTTTAAGGAAGAGTCGCCAGCTAACGATTTTTATGGTGCGTTAGGGCACCTAGAGTTGATAACTCATAAACTAGTTTGCATTACCAGAGAACGGGTAAGGGCTTAAAATTATCCCAAGGGGAAAGTGTTAGGCACCCCTCAAGATCCACAACGGTGGGTCCCAGCCAAGAAGTTTTGTGAATTTGGACAAACAAACAAGTAAGGCTCAGATAAGACGGGATTTCACACAAAAGAATAAATTTTATTTAAAAGGTTTTTGATAACATTACAAAATATTTAAGGAGAATATACTAGGTTTAAAGTAATATGGACCACATCAATGCAATACCCGGTATGTCACTTCCTCAAAGAGGCGGCTACACGTGGTATTAGCGCACCGGTCATCATATCCGTATTCTACTCTTCCCACCCCGTAAAGGTTATTTAAAACGCGTGTGTGTTGGTCAAGAGTGCTTATTGCGTGCTATTACCCATCCCGTCCTATAAGTCCTGGAGGGTATTTAGGAGTACTACTCCTACAAGGTTAATACTAGGTTGAACCCTTAGGTTTAAAGGGTAAAATGCTAAGCGACATACATAACAAGTAGGACTACATGTAAGGGAACACGTAAAGACAAATAGGGGATAACAGATTCCTCCACAGGTAAACATGTAAGTGGCACGTCTCAAACACAACTAAAGTCTTAAAGACAGGATTAAAAACAGAGGTTTTGAGTTAAGAAAAATAGTAGGTTCCAACAGTTGTAGAAGGATATGAAAGCATGGTTTTTGAAATAATCTAGTGATTCAAAAGAAAAGTGACTTAAAAAGGAGTGGGTAAATTATTCTAGAAAAATACAGTAGCTTTAAAGAAATACAGAGGAAATATTCAAAGTAGCATGATTTAGAGCAGAGTGAAGTAACCTTGCCCAGTAATTTAAAAACATAATGGAACAGGAATCAGATAAAGTTTCAGTAAAGAGGAAATAAATGCATGATTCCCGGAATCAGTATTTGAAAACAGTAGAATTTTAGAGTAAAGTATAATGAACTGCAAAGAGGTAAAGAACAGGAGTGAAAAAGCAGTAAGGTTTGAGATTTTCAAAGGAACTGATTGGTTCTAATACCAGCGAGCAAACACAATTGGTTTGATTTTAATACGTATTAGGCCTAAAGTTTGCCTAGGCATCGTATACATTGCCTAATTATTTTGAAGGGTGAACATGCATATTTTGATTCTAAATGTAAGAGGGATACATTTACAGAAACGTTTCAAACAGTTAACCATATTTTAGCAAGATTAAATTAACATGCTGATTAGGTGTTTCAACGACTGCAACTCGAACAAGTATGAAGCCCTAGATAACATGATATCTAATGCACATAGGAATACCTAAAACATCGTTTCTAAATGCTAATGATTATGAGAATGCAGTAGTAGCCTTATAACAGTCTTATTACTTGTTATAGTTGTGAATTATGATCATGGTTTGCAAGATGAGTATAATAGAAATGTTGAAAGTAAAGAACCTAAAGCAGGATTTCTAATGCGTGAAATGCATGTCCTAGACAGGTTATATATTGCACAGATAAGTAAATAAAAATTCTATAAGCATGTTTTCTACCCATTCCTAGACTAAGCATGCATAGCCCCCATATTCACTATCCAACCCCAAACCTTCGTTTACAAGTTATTACAAACCGGTAATAAATGAATTACAATAATGAAAATGAAAATAAGAAGTTACTTCTATAGGGATCGTTCAATCAGGCCCAATCTTCCAACCTTAATCCTTTCGAGTTTCACAACCTTAATATGGTTTGGTTGCGGCAAAGATCCCTAGGGCCCTCATTGAGTCCCTGCCCAATACCAGCACCCAAACAAATTTTCAAAAGTTGAGATAAGTGCAGTGTGGAATTACCAGCCTTGTGTGTCAGAGTTCAATGGGTACTCAGAGGTACCCAAAGCAGTGCTCACACGAAGGGGGTGGAACCTAAAGTCCTAAGAGTAGTGTGAAGTGCTAGAAGGAGAGGGAAAGTTTGTAGTTGAAGAAAAGAGTTTACAAAATTGGAGAGTAATTTTTGAAAGATTAACTTAAAAACAAACAGAAGTATTGATCAAAAGTTCAGCAGTATAGAGTGTCACATAAGGACAATGGGGTGAGGGGACAAATAGGTCACATAATGACATAAAGAGAGACATAGACTTAAGAAACTCATTTAAGGATAGTTACACAAATCAAGAAAGGTTCAAGGGACCAGGGAATGGCTAGGTATAGACATGATGGTAGACAGTAACGGAATACAGTTGTAATTGGTGAGATTAAGAGAAAATAACAGTCATAAGAGCATGCAAGTCATAAGTAGGGTAAGTACTAACAAATAAAAGGTTTAGGGAATCAGGGGGCACATGATACTGAACAGGAAAGGGAAATAGCCTAACAGAGGCATACAGGAATATGCGAGGCATATGACATGTATTGATTTAAACCTAAACATACAAAGAGATAAGCATGGCAAGTATCAACATGTAAACAAGGAGTTAATTACATGTTGAACAGTAGAAACATAGGTAGAAAACGATTAGGAATATGACAAACTGAAATATAAATAAACACATTGGTTTGGAGCTTTGGAAAAAATTAGAACATACCAGATAATAAAAGAGCACAACAGAATGCAAGAGCAAAAACTGAGCACAATAGCAGCCTTGGCTTACAGCCGGCTAATAATAGACAAAAGCAGAGAACAGCAGTAGAGCAAAGAGAGAAGAGAGAAAGAGCGCAAGAGAGAGTAGTATTGATAGTATTGACTGATGTGTTCGTGATATACAATGTATCAGTGTCTTATGCAAAAGAGAAGGGAGGTATTTATAGTTTAAAACAGGCATAAGAATAAGGTAACAAAGTACTAGTTTAGCACAGTTATGGAAGTAAACATCAATTAGGTTCAAATTAATGTTAAGACTTCCTTCAATTAAGGAGTCATGTACAAACGGTAATAAGTAGTGCCAAACAAGGAAATAAATCACACAAGAACTGATTTAACATACATCATAGGTATATAACATGTAATTGGGGCCAAGTTCATAATGCCCTAATTAAGGAAAGTATATGAAGAATATCACAACGCCTAAAATAGTACAGAGTACAACTCAAGTCTGAAAATTAGTCAAGAGGATATCGATTGAGATTCCAACCGCAAGGAATTGATACAAAATCAAGGGAAAGGATTGCACAAATAAGGAAACAATTCAAAATCAGTAAAGAGTTATAAGGAAAATACACAAAATCACAGTTTTTAAGGCAAGTATCATAGTTTAAAGAGAACACGTAAAATAAGTATAAATCACCATGTAAACAATCAATAGGACGAATAATCAAGCTCATTAAACGGTAAATAACCCATATTGGACAATATTAGAGAAACCCTAAGCAAGGAATCACAGAATAGTAGGGGACTGAAACCCTAACAACAAAAAATTAAAGCGAGAAGCATAGAACTTAGAGAAAAGATCCAGAAGAACTCACAGACAGGCAAACATGGCAAATAATACGAATATAAATCCTAAAATTAGGGTTTTATCAGAATAATGAGACTTAAGCAAAAAATATTTGAAAATCAGACTTGGACTCATAGATTAGTGCTAAAATCAGAAGATAAAGCGTTTTCAAGAGGGTTAAGAAACCCTAGTTTCAAAAGGAGACAAAACGTTTAAAACTTGAAGAATCGTAAAGATCGAGTTGAGAATAGTTCAAAACATAAAAAAAAAAGTGAGTCGAAATCTTTAAAAATATAGAGATTTAGGAGGTTTAGGTTAAGATTAGGGTTTCATAAGAAACCAGAGAAAAGTAAGAGAACCTGGCTGTGAAACTCAGGAATAGTGGTGGCTATGGCACCAACGAGTCCAACCCCCATCGGAGAAAGGCCGGAAACAACCCAGGCAGGAGCTTCAGCGGCTGTCTGGCATGGTGAAAACCCATGAAGGTCTCAGATATGAAGCAACCGGAGAGATAAGGCGTCAAGGCGGCTAGTGGTTGAAAGGGGGGAAGTTGGAGGTGGCCGGAGAGAGGCTGAGGGCCATCGGAGAAGAAGACGAACAAGAAGGTTCTAGAGAGAAGGAGGAGAGGAAGAGACTAGAAGAGAGAGAGTGACGTCTCGAAGAATTGAAGAGTCTGGGGGAGGCGGTTATTAGGTTTAATTAAGGAAGGTGTGATCTGAGCCGTTGATCAAAATTGATCAACGGTTCAGATCAAATCCAGGTTGGGCCGGGTAAAAATTTATTTGGGCTGGGTAGTTTTAGGAGATCTGATGGGTTGGGTAATTGGGTTTTCAATGTGGCTAATATTTAAATAAAAATTAGCTAGATGTTAAATACCCAATAAAAATAGGTAATTAATTAATTAAAATATCTAATAATTATGAAAAGATAAAATTAAGTTTAAATGGGTAAAATTGCAGTAATTAACTGATATTGAGTGTAAAAATACATAAATTTCGAATTCAAATAGTACAAAATGTCCAATTAGGCCATAATTGCAAAATTGTTGCAGTTGCAATTAAATAAGACCCAACTAGCCCATTTACGAAATAATTTGATTTTAATAGATAGAAAACAATTATAAATAACATACTGAGCTAGGAAATATTTTGAAATTATTTAGAGCATAATTTATGGATTATTTAAAAATAAAATATTAAATAAACAGGGAAATAATTTAAATAAAAATAGGGAAAAATTCTCATTATTGCCTAGAGTAATTTTGAAAGCTTCTATGAAAGCTTGAAAATAATTTGAGGAAAAATTGGGTATCAACATAGATGAGCGAGTAGTCGTGCGGTATCCCAAAAGAGCAAAAGGAAACTTTTCATGCCACTGTGTGGAACCTTGGATCATCTTCCTAAGAATCTTCTTGATGTTCTTGTTCGCCGCTTCAACGGGTCCATTGGCTTTTGGCCGGTAAGGGGTAGAATGGCGATGCATAATTTTAAATTGCTTGCATATCTCTTTCATCAAATGACTATTTAGATTGGTTGCATTGTCAGTGATAATGGTCTTTGGGATACCAAAGCGACAGATGATGTTGGAATCAACAAAGTCTACCACTGCTTTCTTGGTGACTGCTTTGAAAGTGACGGCCTCCACCCACTTGGTAAAGTAATCAATTGCAACCAAAATGAATATATTCCCATTTGAAGCCTTTGGCTCGATTGGCCCAATAACATCCATTCCCCAAGAAACGAAAGGCCAAGGAGAGGACATGAGATGCAGCTCCGAAGGTGGCGAGTGAATAAGGTCACCATGAATCTGGCATTGGTGACACTTTCGAACAAAATTGAAGCAATCTCGCTCCATAGTAAGCCAATAATACCCTACCCGCAGAATCTTCTTCGCTAGAACATATCCATTCATGTGAGGTCTGCATACCCCCGAATGCACTTCACTCATGATCCGCTCACCTTCTGTTGCATCTATGCACCTCAACAAGTTCAAATCTGGGTTCCTTTTGTATAAAATTTACCCATTCAGGAAGAAACTGATGGCAAGACGCCTTATAGTTCTTTTTTGATCTCCCTTGGCATGCTCTGGTTATTCCATTGTTTTCAAGAATCGTTATTTGTCATGATACCATGGTTCACCATCTGGTTCTGTCTCAATAGTGTTGCAGTAACCGTGTTGATTCCGAACATGGATTTCCAATGGATCAATATGAGTGTTGCCTGGATAAGGGAGAATCGAGGCTAAAGTAGCCAAGGCATCGACTAGCTCGTTATGAAACCTGGGAATGTACCTTAACTCGATGGATTTGAATCTTTTGCTCAAGTCTTGTACACATTTCCTGTATGGAATAAGCTTGATGTCTCGAGTCTCCCATTCGCCTTGGGCTTGCCGGATAATCAAGTCGGAATCTCCCATAACCAAAAGTTCATGCACATCCCGATCGAGGGCCATTTTTAGACCCATGATACAAGATTTGTATTCTGTCGTATTATTGGTACAGAACAATCGAAGTCGGGCCGTTGCAGAGTAATGTTTTCCAATAGGTGAGATAAGGATTGCCTCGATCCCAACTCCTTTGATATTGACAGCCCCATCAAAATACATTTTCCATACGTGGTTGTGATCCAGAGCTATTTCCTCTATTGAGTTGACCTCTTCGCCTGGGAAGTATGTGCTAAGTGGCTCGTACTCATCATCAACTGGATTCTCTGCCAAATGATCTGCCAAAGCCTGTGCTTTCATTTCGGGGCGAGTGACATAGACGATGTCGAACTCTGTGAGCAGAATTTTCCATTTCGCGAGCTTGCCAGTGAGCATTGGCTTTTAGAAGATGTACTTCACAGGATCCATTATGGATATGAGGTAAGTAGTGTAGGCCAATATATAATGCCTTAATTTCGGAGCGACCGAAGTCAAGGCACAACATGTGCTCTCTAAAAGGGTGTACTTAACCTCATAATTGGTGAACTTCTTGCTCAAATAATAGATTGCTTATTCCTTTTTGCCTGTTGCATCATGTTGCCCCAGAACGCATCTAAAGGAATTATCTATCACCGATAGATATAAAAATAACGGCCTACCGAGTTTAGGTGGAATGAGTACAGGGGGTTTTGACAGATAATCTTTGATCCTGTCAAAAGCTCTTTGGCAATCGTCCGTCCACTTGATAGCAGCATTCTTTTTCAGCAACTTAAAGATGGGCTCACACGTGGTTGTGAGCTGAGCAATGATCCTAATGATGTAGTTCAGCCTCCCGAGAAAACTCATAACTTCCTTTTTGTTCTTCGGGGGTGGCAGATCACAAATGGACTTTATCTTAGATTGATCCAATTCGATGCCTCTCCAGCTGACTATAAAACCAAGGAGTTTCCCAGATGGAACCCCAAATGCACACTTGGCTGGATTAAGTTTAAGGTCATACCTTCGAAGCAGTTCAAAGAACTTTTTCAAATCGCGTACATGATCAGCATATGTCTTTGACTTTATGGTGATATCATCCACATATACTTCAATATCTTTGTGCATCATGTCGTGAAAAATGGTGGTCATGGCCCTCATGTAAGTTGCCCCTGCATTCTTCAAACTGAATGGCATGACCCTGTAACAATAAGTACCCCATGGAGTGGCGAAATCGGTCTTTGCTGCATCATCCACATCCATTAGAATCTGGTGGTACCCATCATAGCAATCCACGAACGACTATATTTCATGCTTTGCGCAATTATCTACAAGAATGTGGATGTTTGTCAAAGGAAAATTATCCTTTGGACTTGCTTTGTTCAGGTCTCTGTAGTCAACACAGACTTTAGTTTTTCCATCCTTCTTTGGCACAGGCACAACATTTTCCACCCAGGTGGTGTATCAGAAATCTCTGACCACATTGGCGCTCAATTGCTTCATTATTTTCTCTTTGATTTTATCACTCATGTCCGTTTCAAATTTTCGTTGCTTTTGTTGGACTGGTGGAAAATCAGGATACGTGAGAAACTTATAAACCATTAGGTCGGCACTTAAACCCGGCATATCATCATAAGACCAAGCAAATATTTCTCTGTATTCAAATACAAGTTGAATCAAGGAACCTCTGGTTTTTTGTTCAGTGTGAATGCTTATCTTTGTTTCTCTAACTTCTTCATGACTTCCGATATTAATGGACTCAGTCTCATTAAAGTTGGGCTTAGGCTTGTTTTCAAATTGTTCCAACTGTCTTTTGATTTCCTTAACAGCCCCATCTTCATCATATTCAACCTCTTGATGCATTATTTCGAAATTAGACAGCTTATTAAGATCTGGGCATGAATTCTGCATGCATGTCATGTTATTAAAGCCGGCATTAACAAAACTGAAATGGAAAAAAAATGACCAAAATTAGGAAAAGGAAAAGATACAAAACTGAAACTGCATTTCATTGAATTCGAAAGGATAGAGGGTTAACATCAAAACAAAACAATCATACTGAGATGTTTGGATTACAACCCTGAAAGTAACCCAAAATACAAAAAGGAAACTGCAAAAGCAAACTACGAAGACTCCTTCCTTGTGGGGAGAGAAGTTGCTTCCCAGTTGTTAAGCATGGTGTCTGGGCCAATTAGTTGCATATCGGCACGACTAGTGCCTTCACCATCCTGGATCATATTCACTTCAGAAAACATCTGGCTGAGGCCATGGAAAATTTCATTAGTGTTTGCCTGCGCCGAGGAATTTTGACCCTCTTGGAGTCGTGGCTTGACAAAACTGTAGAAAATGTGAGGGATAGGTTATTACAAGACCCATACATGTTTTTTCTGGTGCTTGGATTTGTCTTCATCTGCTTGTGTCGGCCTGAAGCCTAAACCAAAAGTACCCTGGTTACTGAACAGAGAAATGGGCTGTGAATTCGTTGCAATGATGCCCCAAGCCTTTCCCTAGCTCATATCCCTGTCTCAGCACAAGTGCAACCACCATTACAGATGTGGCGGAAAGACGAGGATGTAGAATGCACTTTCCTTCCTCAACATGGTCCACAACAACCACTTCAAAAGCCTGATAGACAATGGACTCACACCCTTCCTTGGCCTCAATACAAGGGATTAACGGGTCTTTATAAATGGATGACTCGTCTTCCCCGTGAACAATAATTTCTTAGCTGTCATGTTCGAACTTGAGCATCTGATGCAAGGTGGACGGCACAGCTCGGGCCGTTTGGATCCATGGCCTTCCAAGAAGAAAGTTATAAGAAGTGTCCATGTCTACTACTTGGAAGACAATTTTAAAATCAACTAGCCCAATCGTCATGGTGAGGTTGATCTACCCAATGGTATCTCTCGTTGAGCCATCAAAAGCCTAGATGCGGACATTACTAGGTCAGATTCTGTCTATATTGATCTTCATGCTTTGCAAGGTGGAGAGAGGGCACACATCTACGCTCGAGCCTCCATCAACCATGACTCGCTTTACATAGTGCCCCTCACATTTAACAGTCAAGTGTAAAGCCCTGTTGTGCCCAGCTCCTTCTTCGGGGAGTTCATCATCAATAAAGGCGATTCTGTTCACCTCAAAAAATCTGTTGGCCATCTTCTCTAACTGATTCATTGTGGTCTTCTCTTGTGATGACCCAAAAGGTCATCCTGTTTAAATTTGACTAAAATTGTGCTCCGAGTCCCCGAAAGCCTCTGTTAATCTCACCTCGATGTGCGTGCACAGCCCGGGCGTGTAGTCGGGAAGACTTTATATGGAAATGTGTTAAGCAGTTGAATTTATGATAATTAATTGAATAAGGTTGACTTTGGTCAACATTTTTGGTAAACGGACCCGAACACGTGATTTGACGGTCTCGGAGGGTCCATAAGAAAATATGGGACTTGGGCGTATGCCCGGAATCGAATTCCGAGGTCCCAAGTCCGAGAAATGAATTTTTAAAGAAAATTGTTTTCTGAAAATAATAAAGACTTTTGAAAATGAATTTTGATGTGAGACCCGTGTTACCGGGCCCGTATTATGGTTCCGGGGCCCGGAACAGGTTCAATATATTTTATATGAGTTATCTGTAAACCTTGGTAAGAAAAGGACTTGGTTTGACGTGTTTCAGATCAAAAATGGAAAATTTGATAGTTTATGAAGTTGAGAAAATTCTATGGATTTTTGAGTTAAATTCATTGTTTTATTTCTTATTTTGGTGGTTTAATTACTTGAATAAGTCCGTAGGATGATTTTGAAGTCGTGTGTGTATTTGGTTTTGAGCCCCGAGGGCTCGGGTGAGTTTCGGGTAGGTGTCGGGGTGCTAAAAGGTTGAAAACTCTGGTGTAATTGCTGGTTTCTGGTGTCCAGGTAAATTACCCTATGCGAACGCACTCAAGGGGGTGCAAACGCACAGGGTAAAAGTGGGGTCTGGGGTCAGGGTCCAAATTTCTCTATGCGAACGCACCACATTGGGTACGAATGCGAAGGTATGTTAGGCAGAGCTATGCGAACGCACCATATTGGGTGCGAACGCGGAGGGTAGGATAGGCAAATCTGTGCGAACGCGGGGTTGAGGGGTGCGAACGCATAGGCTATCAGGGGGACCTGGGGGATGGGTAGTGCCAGGCCTGTGCGAACGCGGCCCCTGGAACGCGAAAGCATAGGCCAATCTTACTAACACTGTGCGAACGCGGCCAAGGGGTCGCAAACGCATAGTGTATTTTTGCCCAGGGATTTTAAGTGTCAAAATCAGACTTCATTACGGGATTTTCACCATATTTTCATAACCCTTCTTCTTCCCCACACCCCATAGGCGATTTTGAAGAGCTCCTCCTCCATAGCTTCATAGGTAAGTAAACTTAGCTCTATTTTCTTCCATTTTCATCAATAATCACTTGATTCTAGGCCTTAAAACATGAGATTAAGGGTAGAAATTGGGGGTTTTGGGTAGAGTTAGGGATTTTGGAATTTTTGGGAATTCAACCTCGTTTTGGGGTCGGATTTCAAAACAATTTGTATATTCGGGCTCCTGGGGGAATGGGTGATCGGGTTTTGGTTCGAACCTCGTGTTTGGACCGAGCGGGCCCGGGGTCGAATTTTGGTATTTTTGGAAGAATGATGGGAAATGTATAATTAGACTATGGTATTGAATTATTGAGTCATTATTAATATTATTGAGTCGATTATACTTAGATACTATCGTTTCATAGTTGGATTCGAGAGGGAAAGCAGTGTTAGAGGCTTGATTTGCATTTTTGGAGTCGAGGTAAGTGTTTGGCCTAACTTTAATGAGGGAATATGTGTTGAGTCATATGTTATACTTGTATTATCATGTTCAATATATAGGTGAGGTGACGAGTACCTATGCATTGTTTGTCAAGCATGCCCGTGAGTCTAATTTAGTGAATTACCTGTCATTATTCCGCTGTTTATTGTGTTTTGAAGTAGTTTCCTTTGGAAAGTTGTTGAATTGCTGAGATTATCCGTTAAGTACTTGTGATATGATATTTCAGTCGAGGACTCAATTCATTACGTTATATACTTGTAAGAGATTGGTTATAGCTGGGTCCCTTGCCGGGCATTGTTATTATATTGGTTGATGTTTTCCCCTTTCTGGGTGGTTTTGAATTATATTCCATGTTGTTAAATTCCTTTCCAAGTTGTCATTTGTGGTTGATTTGGGGTGAGGAATATAGTAAAGCACGAAGGGTGATGCCGTGTATTCATCTCATTCATTTCATACATTGCATGGTGAGGAAGAGAGTAAAAGCACGAAGGGTGATGTCGTGCCATGTTTTACATTGCTCTTATTTATACATTGCATAGTGAGGAAGAGATTACAAGCACGAAGGGTGATGCCGTGCCATTATTTATATTGCTTTCATTTATACATTTCATTGTGAGGACGAGAGTAAAAGCACGAAGGGTGATGCCGTGTACATTCTTGTTTGAGTTATTATGTCCTGTTGAATTGATTTTTTTGCATTATTGTTTGTTCAGTTATCCATAGTCTCTTCTCACTTGTTACCCCATTACTTGTCCTCGTATTACCATGCTTAACTGCTTATTTCTTGCCATTTTCTTTGGTAGATATTATAGGACTGTACAAGTAAATTGTTTTTGTCGTGTCTAGCCTCGTCAGTACTTTGCCGAGGTTAGGCTCGACACTTACTCAGTACATGGGGTCGGTTGTACTGATGCTACACCTGCACTTCTTTATGTCGTGCAGATTACGCAGCCGGACCCGGTGGACATCGTTAGAGGGAGTATCCTTCAGTCCATTTCAAATGACACCGAGGTAGTTCCGCAGGCGTTCGTGGATCTCGGTGTCACTCTCTATCTTTCACTTTGTCGTCTATGTATTCCAGATAGATATATCATTTTATTTCAAACTGTTGTCTTTAGCAAAATCTTAGACTGGTTCGTGAGATTGTGACTCCATTTCTGGGTTTTGTACTTAAAGGGATTTCTTCGTTATTGGCTATGGTTATTTAGATTTTGTTAAGCTTCCGTATTTTATCACAATTATCTAGTCAGTGTTTATTATTCTCACTTGTTAATAAATCAATTTGGTTAACACGTTGGCTTGTCTAGCGGGTGCAACGTTAGGCGCCATCACGGCCTGAAGGTGGGATTTCAGTCGTGACATCTCTGAGACATATGCCTTGTTTAGGATCTTGATTAGCACACGAGCATGCTCTTTCGAATGCATGAGCAGAGATAGTAGAGAAATTTGGGCAGGAGTCTTTCTTAGCTGGTCAATGATTGAGTAATCCCGAAATTTCAACTTTTTCAAAAACTCTTCCGCCTCTTCTTCAGTGACTGGTTTCTTTATTGGCAATCGGCCTTCTCTGATTTGCTTGGCCTTCCTCAACTCTTCTGGAGAGTAACACCTTCACGATCGAGTCAAACCTCCAGTTTCCCCCACTTCTTCTATGATTTCCTTGCCTTTGTAAGTCATCACAGTTTTGTTGTAGCTCCAAGGAATGGTCTTCGTGTTTGTCACAAGGGGTCGCACGGCAGGTTTGATTATGATCGGCTCAATTATACCCTTCGTAACGCCATGGTTATGCCTTGTGATGGGGTTTCCTCCAAGGACATATAACATTGGGCTTGGAACATTAGAGCAAACTTCCAACCTCGAGATTATTGGAGCAGATAAAGTTTCCTTCCCTGAGCTCTGGGTGCCTTTCACAATCAATGGCACATCTCATCTTGGACTTACTTTTCGACATGTTCTTTCTTGAATTGCTCCTGCTGTCATTTCTACTCGACCAGCCGTCTTGTATTCTTGATCTCGGCCAATCATTCCCACAAAGTGAACATCATTATGCGTTGGCAAGGGGTTGTTGGTCACATTAGGAGGGTCCTCGTCATTTGTCACCACAATCAGTTTTTCAGCAATTAGTCTTTCTATGGCTCTTTTCAGAGTCCAACAGTCATCAGTGCTATGCCCCGTGGCCCCTGAATGATATTCACATCTGGCATTTGCTTGAAATACATATGAATCGGATGCATATGGTGGGGAGCGATGGGTCCAATCACTCTTATTTGCTTCAGCTTCTAGAATAAACTAGAGTATGATTCAGTCAATGGGGTGAACGTTTCCTCCGGCCTCTGCTCTCGACCATACTTCTGCTTGGAATGAGCATTGTAGGGTGCCTGAAAATTTTGCTGTTGAGGTGGGGGATCCTTGGAGCTAGTGCCCGTACATGCTGATTGGGAGGCCGAGCATATGATTGAGCATTGAACACTGCATATTGTGGTGGGCCCACAAAGTATTGAGGAATTGGCAGAGGATAATAATGTTGAGGGTAGCTAGATTGCCCTTGTTGAACTTGCACATAAGGGTGCGGTGCCCCCCTTTGAACTTCCCTGGATCCCAAAGTCATCATGGACCCCTCATCTCTCTTCGTTTTATTTGCGAAACTTCCCGACCCATTTGGGATAGCTTGGGTAGTGGCCTTGAGAGAAGCTTGACTTACAATTCTGCCAATCTTAAGACCATTTTCGACCATCTCCCCTATTTTTATTGCTTCTACAAAAGGTCTACCCATTGCAGACATCATGTTCTAAAAATAATCAGGCTCTTGAGCCTCTAGAAAAATAGTGATCAACTCATGGTTATCCATGGGTGGCTTGACCCTAGCCGCTTTCTCCCTCAACTTGATTGCATACTCCCTAACGCTTTCAGTTGGCTTTTTCTTCATATTGGACAAGGAATTGCGATCTGGTGCAATATCCATGTTGTACTGGAATTGTTTGACGAAAGCCTAAGCCATGTCATCCCGGACATGCCAGTGAGAGATATCTTGGTCAATGAACCATTCGGAGACTACCCCCACAAGACTTTCCCCAAAATTAGCCATCAAAAATTCTTCTTTTCCACATGTACCCCTCAACTGGTTGCAGTACCTTTTCAAGTGGGCGATAGGGTCGCCGTGTCCATCATACTTCTCAAATTTTGGGGTCTTGAACCCTGGTGGAAAATGGATGTGAGGGAACATGCATAGATCACTGAAAGATACACTTTTGTGACCACCTAGTCCTTGTATGTTCTTTATGTTCTGTCCAAGACTTTTTATTTTTCTGGCCATCTCATCCGGCTCAAATGTCTTTGCAAGCTTTTCATTTTGCACTGGTGACTCGTATTGAGGAGTCTGGTTGTATGGAGCCGAGACCCCGAAAGCCATCTATGGAGAGTAGTATTGTCCATCATAAGCATGAGATGGTGGCTCGTTGTTTGGCCTTGTCAGAGGAAGTGGTGGCGGGATTGTATATACCGGCACGCCAGACACAACAAGAGGGGTGTTCCTGACCGGTGCGGTTGGAGGTCTCACATTAGAGGTACCAGGGGCGGCATGGAAGCTGTAGTTTGGCACATACCCTAGTGGTAGAATGTGATCGCTCGTTGCACGAAGCGGTGGTTGAGTAGCTAGGGGTACGGTGGAAGTTCCTTCTAAGGAACCCTGAGGCGGAGGCTGACCGGAGACCCAAGCCTGATACACATCAGACAGTTGTTGTTTCAATCTTCTTACTTCCTCCAACTCTTGCTCAACAGACTGACCATGGGGGTCGTCACTGACCAACTCAATTTCATCATTGTTAGCCATCGGTACCTTTCCTTTAGATCTGGTGAAGTAATGATGTGTTGCCAGTTTCAGCACAAACCAACCACCTTAAGCTTACTATATAAGAGACAACAAAAATGTTAGGGTTAAGCATTTTACATATATGAATCCCACGTAATATGCCATGTTCCTAACATTGTCACCCGTTCTAACATGCTTTTGGAAGGCTTCATGTTTCATCCCGTCTTATAAGGCTGCTGTTTATTGGCGATCTTAGTAATTTATTTTTTTATTTTTTTTATTTCTATTTTTTTGCTTTTCTTTTCCCTCACCTCACTTGTTTCCCTCATATTAGAGTCATTGAAAAATATTTCGATCGAACCTTTTGTATCATGTCGCTGCATGAATCAGATCATTACGTAGTTCAGAACCTTTATTTTTCATTGATTTTAAAAAAAAAACATTTAATACAAGACCCGAAAACAAAAATTACATAGATGCAAACATCTAAACAAGAATAAATTTGACTCAAAAATAGACTTTTGAAGATAAAAAGCAACATAACAAGGCTTAACATACCTAAGACTCTTACAGACTCGATAACAACAAATGAACAATCAAAATGGATTGCCAAATAAAGAGACTCTAATCTTTGCGAGAGAATCCAACAACATCATTGTAGTCATGGCACTTATTCATGCGGCTGACCCCCAACATAGCGATATATCCTCTCTAAGTCTGCAGATATGTGATAGGCGACGTTCATTGATACTTCTGCGAGCCGCTCGGGCGTCATTCCCTGGAAATTCCTGCAAGCTCGGGAGGTATATGTGGCTACCTCAAGGATATTTCCTTTAATGTGCTCCTGAGCCAAATACAACTCTTGATTTTGTTGACTACGAGTTTCGGCTAGATCCAGCGCATCACGCTCGCGCTCCAAGGCCATATCTCTCTGGCGCCGAGCTTCTACTGACTCCCCATCTAATTGATTGATCACCTTTTTGTAGTGGTGTCTTTCTATTTCGAACTCGGTGATCTGGCGCTCCTTACTTGATTCAACTCCCTATAACTGATCCCTTAGGACCTGGATTAGTGAAGCGTAACTCATGCGCTCATGATCACGGACTACCCTGAACTGGGCTTCTCTCTCTTTCTGTTGCTGAGTGGTTGTGGCTATGTTCTTCTTCGGAATTTGGGCTTTGAGTTCTTGCTTCTCTCGTGCCCACTGAGCTTTCTCTTTCTCAAAAGCATCATATAGCATATCCCTTTCTACTTTAACGATGCCGAGCTCTTCTTGCAGTGCTCCAAAGGTAGATTCATAATCTCTTTTCATCTGTTCCATAGCCAGCCCAACTCTATTTTGAATCTCAGCCTCCTACTCTGCGGTGCTCTTCACGACTGTTCCCAGTCTATCTGCGAGAGAATCTTGATTAGATAAGAAGGATTCAGCTCACCCCATTCTCGATCTTCCACCATGGTGCCACGCTCGAGTATCTTAGTGCCATTCCAAACACGTTGAACATAAGCTTCACGAATGGGATCCTCTGACATTGCTTCCGAAATAATGTTTTCTGTAGCCTCTACCGAGGGTACTATCTGCTTGTGACCCAACTGACGTAGAACTCTCATAGGAGCATATGGCTGATAACCCTGAAGCCCCATCAAGATCAGAAATGGATGGCAAGATGACTTATAAATGACATATTCTGCGGTGAACCAAGGATAGTTCCATATAATCTGATCATCTGTTAAAGAGTGGATAAACTCCCTCCAATCTTGGACACTTTTTGGAAACCTGCGAACCTCCAACTCACTTTTTAATCTTGCATTATATTGGCGAACATGATTACCCCAACAAGTACGGTGGTCTACCTGATAAGGAAGACGGAAAAGATGATCCATGAACCACATCTGGAGCAGGAGGTTGCAACCTTCAATGAAACCTTTCCCTCCCTAGCACCTGGTCGAGGCGCGAAAGATATCTGCTAACACCATAGGAAGAATGGAGGAATCTTTTCTTTTTATCATGGTTGTGACTATCCCCGATAACCGAATGTTGATTTTCCGATCCTCTCTTAGGAAGACCATACACCCCAAGAAAGCTACAATGAATGTTTTTCGTCCGTGTTCTCGCCATATGTGTTGGTTCTGTTTGTTAACCAACTTCGTCCCATATTTTGAAACCCCCCCTTCATGTCCGTACATGTCATACAAGAAATCTAGGCGGACCTGCCACTCGGCCACATGTGCTATCTCGGTGTGGCTGATAGACATTTGCTCAAGGAACTTGGTATCAGTGACATCCTTGGGAGCCAAAAGTCTCTTTATTCGACTCTTTTTCCTTAGATCTGTATATTCAGCTAACTCTTCCAAGGTAGGAGTCATTTCAAACCCATTAAGACGAAACACATTGTTCTTCGGGTCCCAGAAATAAACCAAAACCTCGATGAGTTCTCGTTTAGGCTCGATCTCCATGATGTTTACCAAGTTTTTCAAATAATCCTTGATCTTTCCTTGCTCAAACCCATCCATGTTGCTCCACCATCGCTTCAATAACCTAGGCACTTTGTCGACAATCTTAAATGGCGAGTGCTCTTCATCTCTCGGCCTCTTGTCAGGTCTTCCATTAACTGAATCCATATCATACCTAGATAATAATCAAATCCTAATCTAAAATCAAAGAAATGACACTAAGTAGACCTTCTTACAGGGGGAAAGCTAGAAACAACGGCCGGACAAGGACAAAATGTTAAAAGGTGACTAGGGGAACAACAGGGTTATTTTTATGAAGACGAGTCTTCAGTACCTCATAGAAAAGTATTAAGGTTTTCTTGGTAAAAATATCCTGACACATGGATAAGCGAGTAAAAACAAATAAAATTTTATTTTTTTACGAAAAACACCCATTTGATACTTTTTTTTATAAAAAAAACTACAAGGTTGACTTGGAAAAAATGGACAAAAACAAAGGACGACACGACAAAAATGAAACGACTATTTTTTACTAAAATAAACCGTAGACACTTCCGAGAAGGTTAAAAGGCTGTCCCGGCAAAACGGTCAAAAATAAAGATGAAAGGGTAAAAGGTGTTAAAACGAGCACAATAACCATTTTGTACGAACATAGTCCTTCGGCACTTCCGAGGAAGATTCTACGGCTATTTCGACAAAAATGATTTTACATAGGGGCGAGATGAAAAAATATTAGCTATATTTACGAAACGTGCCTTTGATAATTCCAAATAAGGTTTTGAGATTGTATTGAAAAACATGATCTAACACAAAAGCAAAACTAATGAAAATGACAAAAAGCAGCAAAACTATCATTTTATTATTTTTTTTTTATAAAAAAAACTGAAAAATATTATGGACACACTGATTTCGAAAACTCTTGCAAAAATAGGGGTTGAACCCCATGAAGGTTGCCTGCCTACCCCATTGTGAGAATCGAACCAGCGTAGTTCGAACCAAGACTTGACAATAATTAAAAAAAAATATTTAGTAAAAACGAATTATTTGTACAAAAATTAGAAGGATGATATTTTTTTTTTTCAAATTCCGCTCAACTAATTTCTAAAGCCAGTCAACAAATGCAAGCAAGCCTTCCAAATGATGTAGCAAGTAGCACATATGTGAACATGGTGGTCCCAACATGGATACCTGTCTTATACGAACCCGGCCCATGTGCCGAATTTCGCTAAGTTAAATGCACATGATGCAACAAAACGATCCTACTAGGGAAAACCAGGCATGTGGCTTGTTTTCTAGGTTTTTAACAATCCTAAGGGATGAGGTGTATCTAGACTGGCCATTAAACGAGCGGACAACTCGAGTTGGGAAGGGGTAGCGTACCGGGAGCAATACTTTTCCGGCTTAACTACTGGACCCTCCCCGTTCTTAAATATGGGTGACTAATAATCCTTCACCGGGAGCCCAGGCCCACCGGCTTTATCTAAAAAAGAATGGGGCGCGTATCCGCGATTTCCGAGGTTTTATTCAGAAGACTCAGAGGGGTACGCAAGAAGATAATTTATATGTACAGTTCAACAATATCAAAGCGATAAAAAACGAACATGTAGCACATTAGCCAAAAATAAATCACAATATTTACAAAATTAAAAAAAAAAGCCAAATAAAGATTCAATATGTACAAGCTCGAATTCTGGTTGTCCCTAGTAGAGTCGCCAGAGCTGTCACACCCCTTTTTCTACCCCCGAAAGAAATATATGTTATGAATTATGGGTTAAAGAGTTTTTCCAATGAAAGTGACAAATTTGAGTAGGGATTATTTTATTTACAGAGTCACCACTTGGAATTGATTTTGGGTGTCCCAAGTCACCTTTTGTTTGAATCCCTAGTCATAAGAAGGTTTGACTCTATTGTTATTGGTCTGCGAAAATAAAGTCCGGGTAAGGAATTCTGTTGACCGGGGAGAAAGTGTAAGGCATTCCGCGAATCCCGTGGTTCTACCACGGTCGCTTTTATTGACTAAAATTGTCTTGAGTTAATTTTGGACAAACTGTGATTTATATGATTTTCATGTTTTACCTACACGCTTTTATTTCTTGATTATTAGAAAAAATTAGAGAATATAATAAGATGTCATAATCACACTACGCCAGCGAATGCATGATCGAGACGAAATTTATTGACTTTTGTCATAACCGCACTACGTAAGCGAATTCGCAGTTCTGACAAGGATTATAAGTATATTATTACTTCTGAAAAAAGTTACTAAATTTAAAGGAATTAATTAAATATCAACTATCGCGCTACGCTAGCGAATCCGCAATTTTAGCAAAAGATTAATTAAATTAGAAATTAATTAAAGCTAGTAAAAATGGTATGAGATTATTAAAAACATAATATTAAATCTTAATATCATGCTACACAAGCGAGTCCATGAATGAAAAAGGTTAAAACAAACCTACTAGTTGCCTAGCGTTTAAACTAATTTATTTGTTAAAACTATTTTTTTAATAAAGAAGCCTAGTGTTTAAAAAGACCGAGTCAAAACTTGTTTAACTACTTTAAACTTGACAAATTCAAGTTTTTCAGTAGCATGATGTTAAGAAAAATGACCAGCAAATTTAAACCAAAGGAGATGGTGGCCTAAAATATTGTTAAAATTAATGTAAACCCTACTAGGACATGTAGCTAAAATAACCCATTAATGAATATGGGCTTATAGGCATATAACTGAGAAAAACATATGCATCAAGGTCAACAAAACCAAAATTCAAAATAGCAATGACACATTTAAGAAATTATTTCACTAGTTCTCTCCTCTTTTCCGCACACTCAATCACATATCATTCCCAACTACATTTCAACTTAACCAAGAAGAGAAGCATTACTATAAGTTATCTTAGCGTTAAGAAAAAAAAGTTAAAGTGACAAACACATAAAATCAAGGCAAAAGGAAACTTAACTCTATATAATAATTCCAAAAAAATATTTCATTTCCTTGACTAGATACACCTAACATAATATTTTTGGAGCCACATATGTAAAGAAAAATGGAAGATCAACCAAATATTACAGATGTACATGCTGAAATATGACTATATGAATAAGATGCTAAACTTTCATACATCAAGCATATCCATAGAGCTGAAAAAGAACCATATCCTCATCCATTGAATGTAAAAATCTGCATTGCAAAGTTTAAAAAAAATACTTGAGTTGCAGAAAATAAATACACCAGTGAGGAAATAGAGCTCGGCAGGAAAAAAAATAGCAGCAAATACGGCAGAACATGATACTAGCCTTGAGCGGAAGTGAAATCCTAGTAGATACAAGCCGAAATAAAATGCACACATAGATATACATCCCAAAACCCCAAAAATATAAATATACACTACGCGTGTGTTCCAGGAACTAGTGTCACGAGTGTCATGGGAAACTACTGAATATACAATGACTACAATATATACAGAGTCTCCGTTTGAATGAAGTGAGCGGAGAAATATAACAAAAGAGCTCCAGGGTGCTGCTAGGAAGTCGCCGAGAAAGCAGCTCACCGAGAAGTATGACCACGCTATAAATATCTAGTACCGGCCTGATAGTCAGACGTGCCAGCCTCCGGACCTATACAGTCAAGTAAAGAAAAAAAAAGAAAGTGCAGCATGAGTACATATTAAATAAATATGTACCTAGTGAGTATCCTGCCTAAACTCGAAGAACTAGTGACGAGAGGTCGACTCGATACTCACTAGGGTCCAGCAGTAGTAACATATGATAAAATATGATGAAATACAGTAGGCATGTCAGGGAAATAAGCAACAAGTACATATACTAAAAGCAGAGAAATCCAAACAGCTACTGAACTTAAACAATAAAGCACTTTCAAGAGTAAGACCACCGAATGAAACAAAAATCACAAATTCTTAGATCCGTCGTGGCGTACGGCCCGCTCCTATAAGGTACTTTCTACACTCGCCGTGGCGTACGGACCGGTCCCATATATTTCACAGTTTCTTTTCAATTCCGCCGTGGCGTACGGCCCGCTCCCATATATTTCATAATTTCTTTCAATTCCGCCGTGGCGTACGGTCTGCTCCCATATATTTCACAATTTCTTTCAATTCCGCCGTGGCGTACGACTCGCTCCCATATATTTCACAATTTTTTTCAATTCCGCCGTGGCGTACAGCCCGCTCCCATATATTTCACAATTTCTTTTCAATAAAGCCTAAGAAGAATAATGCGATGCAAAACATAATTTCGTAGTCCATGTGGTATTACAATAAATCATATGAAGCATTACCAAGAAAACATATCAGGCATTACAAGAAAAACATATTTAAGGCATTACAGGAAAAACATACAAGGCATGATGTGGGCCTAACTACCCGGACATAACAATAATAGCCGCTACGTACGGACTCTCGTCACTTGGCGCGTACGTAGCCCCCAAACAGGTTACACATAGCATATACATCACCTATGGGGACAATTCCCCCTTACAAGGTTAGAAAGGAGACTCACCTCGTGTCGAATCTACCCCCTGGACCACAATTGCGCCCGAAACTCCGAATTCTATACCCGAGTGCTCGCAACTAGTCAAAAGATATATAATAACATCAATGCATGTACAATGTGATAACTCATCTTAGTTATTCAATAAAATCGCCATTCTTGAAGAATTCCCAATTTCCATCCCCAGCCTCTCAAGGTCAAATTCCGAAAATTCTCGAAGGGATCACTCACCTATAGCCTAAGGATCATTAAGGTGTGATTTCTACTTGATTTCATGGCCTAAAATAGAAAATTACAAAATCCTCAAGAACCCTATAATTACTACCTAATTCTATGATTTTAGATAATTTAGTAGTGAATTTAACTAGGGATTAGTGTTAGAAACTAGTAAAACTATGGAATTTACTTACCTCAATAACAGTGGTGGAGGGTCTCTTGAAAAGCTCTCTAAAATCTTTAAGAGGAAGATTAAAAATGGAGGAACAAGGCTAAGTCCCGTATTTTATAGAGCTGCCTAGTGATTCCTTCACTGCGATCGCGAAGACCAACTGGCCAGACCTCTGCGATCGCGGCATGGGTCCTGCGATCGCGAAGAACAATTGGAAAGATCTCTGCGATCGCGGCAGGGATCCTGCGATCGCGAAGAACAAACTCACCCGGCCCAGACGCGACTCTATGCGATCGAAGGAAACGGGATGCGATCGCGAAGGTGTGGAACCCAGACCTCTGTGATCGCAAAGGGGAAGCTGCAATCGCATAGAACAATCAACATCCCAGCAAAAATCCTTCTCCGCGATCGCAACCCACCTTCTGAGATCGCAGAGAAGGAAACCAGATAGCAGATTTTTCGGGTTTTCCAACTTAGCTCCCGGGGGTCTAAAACACCCCCGAGCCCCTCGGGACCCCATCCAAAAGCACTGGCAAGTCTGTATTCATGATACGGACTCGCTCGAACTTCCGGAACATGAAAAACAATGACGAAACTCGAAATCAAACCCCAAAACCAAATTAATCAAACTTAAGAACTTTGAAATTCTAGAATTCACTTCAACGTGCCGAACCAGCCTAAACTACTCGGAATGACTTCAATTTTGCAGACAAGTTATAAATGACACAACGAAACTATTCCCTGTCTCGGAATTTCAATCGGACCTCGGGAACATAAAATCACCTTTCAAGCCAAATTTCAAATTCTTTAAAAACCTCAAAACTTCATTAACTCCAATTTTCCTCATTTTGATCCGAAACTAATCAAATCAAGTCCGGTTCTTACCAAATTTCACAGATAACTTATATAACACATATTGAACCTGTTCCGAGCTCCGAAATTATAGTACGGGCTCGGCAGCACAGGTTTCACATCAAGGTTCATTTTCATAAGCCTTTAATATTTCCATAAAACCATTTTCTTTAAAAATTCATTTTTCGGACTTGGGTCCTCGGAATTCGATTCCGGGCATACGTCCAAGTCCCATATTTTCCTACGGACCTTCCGGAACCGTCGGATCACGGATCCGGGTCTTTTTACCAAAAATGCTGACCAAACTCAACTTTATACAATTAATTATCACAAATTTAACTGTTAATCAAGTTTTTCACATAAAGGCTTCCCGGCTACGCGCCCGGGCTGCGCACACACATCGAGGTGAGATTAATGGAGGCTTTCGGGCCTCGGAACACAGTCCAAATTAGATGCTCATAAGATGACCCCTTTTGGGTCATCACAAAGGACCTCCTCTTTATATATGAGTAAACGAACTTTGGGACAGATTTTGTTTGACCAAAAATTTGTCCAAAATAATAGATTTTTGACCAAAAATCTGTCCAAAACCAAAACTCTGCCCAATGAACAGTTTGTTTTACCAACTGTGAACAGTTTCATACTCCAAAATAGTCCCCGAACAGTAAAAGAAACCAAACAAAGGTCCTACACACAACCTTCTACTATCCTCACAAACCTATATCAAACTAAACAATTGCTTCAAACTAGAAGGTGCAAAATCAGATAACTAGAATTGAACCGTTAAACTAACAAATGTGAAATTAGAACTTAACAATTTAAGGTGACGCAGGATACGAGTTGCAGTGAAACAACCATCGACTTGACTGACATACGAAATCAAAAACACGACTAAACATGAACTAACGATCACTAAAAGATTTCAACTAGGGCAAAACACAAAAATTAATCGCAAAACCATAAAATCACCGAGCTTCGCCAATTACAAATAGTTAATCGGATTCACAAGTGATTAACAAAAATGATTTACAAAACAAAACGTAATGACTGAGTAAACGACTAACTAATACGTGATTCAAAATTATTAAGCAACGACTAACATTGATGATCAATGAAACTAACACGAATCACTATCGCAGATCAACTATAACAGAACTACAAGCAAACGACAAGAAAACAGAAAATTTAAAACATGGAGGAAAGCATTAAGGCTCGAGTTTACCCAATTTGCGTGTCCGAACAATGGTGGAGTAGCGGCTATTAGGCAGCGAGACATAGCGGGATAGTGGTACAGCACAAACAAGCTTCTATTGTTGATTTTCATCAAAACGACTAGTTTCGATGAAAATCGACAACAAAAAACTCGCCCGAGGCCAATGTGATGGGAGAAATGAGAGGCAGTGGCAGTGAGGTCAGTGGTCATCAGTGAGGGTTGAGGTACGCTAGTGGCTGGCGGCAGTGGGTGGTAGCAGCGGCGGCGGGAAGCGGTGATCGCGACAGTGGAGGTGACTGGCTGAAATTCGAGGTCCCAACAAATAGGAAAAGATAGAGCTAAAGTAGTTCTATCCATACATGTATGTATTGTGGGGTGGTGGACGCCGGAACTTCAGGAATTTGAGGAAAATGGTGGCGGCTAGGGTTTCCTAGATCTAAAATTTGTGGAGTTTGAGGGGGGTTTGAAGGATATGGTTTGGAGATATGGAAAGAGGAGAGGGATATGATTGAATGGTGAAATTTTGAGGGTGTATGGACGCTGGCCGCCGGCAGTGGCGATTTCCAGCGGGCGGTAGTGGGCAGCGGCAGACGGAGCAAGGGGAGAGGGAATGAGAGAGAGAAGAGAGATG
>ML265390.1:25292-48449 GCA_005239495.1 Nicotiana undulata
GGGGGGGGGGGGGGGGTATTAGGGTTTGAAAAAATAGAAAAAAATCTGATTTTTAGCTTTTATATTTTAGTTAGGGATAAATTTTGACCATTATATTAAGATGGAATGAATTGTCATGATTGACTTTCATTTACTTAACCAAAGCGACGTAGTTTTGTCTGATACTACATCGTTTTAAATCCTCTCATGACAGCCCATTGTCTTGCACTCTTAGCCACTTTATCTTTCAAATTTGGCCCAATGTTTTCTTTAATCCTACTTATTAAACTAAACTTAAACGAATCGAATCGTTAGTTAATTCCTAAAATGCACAGATAAAGAAAGAACTATATATATATATATATATATATATATATATATAATTTGGTATTTTTATGATAGGAAATATGCAATTAAAGACACAAAAATCGAGGAAAATAATTAAAATAACAAAACACTAATGAATGTAGGAGATGTTAAAATGGTGAAAAAATTAGGTATTCACAAACACGTTTAAAGTTAGGTTAGTTTTTAGATCAAATTGATCCATGAGTAACTTTGCCAAATTATCTTAGAAATAATTCTTTTTTGTTAGATATATTATATTTGACTATAACAAAAAAAAAGATATTTAGTAATTATGCAATTCATTAAAAAAATAACACATATTAATTAAAGCTCGGTAAGAGTTGGGTGAGTTGGGTTATAATCCAAATTTTAGCGGCATTTTGACCTAGTCCATCTCAACCTAAATGACTCTTCTC
This sequence comes from Nicotiana undulata, assembly GCA_005239495.1. Taxonomy (NCBI): domain Eukaryota; kingdom Viridiplantae; phylum Streptophyta; class Magnoliopsida; order Solanales; family Solanaceae; genus Nicotiana; species Nicotiana undulata. The sequence goes on from ML265390.1 coordinate 26,036, forward strand.
AACCAATTGTGACACACTCAAAATCGACTCAATCCACCCATAGATACCCCTTTACTTAATCTCCCCTACAAATATAACAATTGATGTTGCTATAGATGTTTTTAATTAAAACTAAAAATGGTGATTTACTTCCGTGCAGGCGCATTGTCGAAAATATAACATGATTCTTGTAACGACCCGACCGGTCGTTTTGAGCTCTAGTGTGTCGTTCAGTAGTTTGAGGTCATGAGCATCTCCGTTTCAGGTATTATTACTTGTAGGTGTGGTCGGAATTAAACTTCGGGAAGTGTAGAGTTAATTGGAAAGAAAATTCTCATTTCGGAAGCCTTAAGTTGGAGAAATTGACTAAGATTGGGATTTTGAGTAAACGACCTCAGAATCGAGATTTGAAAAATCCAGCAGGTTCGTATGATTATTTCGGACTTGGGTGTATGTTCGGATCGGGTTTTGGATAACCCGGGAGCATTTCGGCGTATATTATGGAAGATAGCATTTTAGAAGAATTTCATAAATTTGGGTCGGAAGGAATTTCAGTGGTATAGATGTCCGTTTAGGATTCCGAGCCTGGAAATAGCTTCGTATGGTGAGTCTGGAGTTGGGAGCGCGATCGGAAGTGAATTTGGATGTCCGTTGGTTATTTTGAAGTCATTTGGTTAAAGATAGAAATTTGAAGTTTTTTGAGAAATCTGACCGGAAGTGTAAATTTTGATATCGGGGTCGGAATGTAATTCCGGAATTTGGAGCAGGTCCGCAATGTCGAATATGACTTGTGTGAAAAATTTGGGATCAATCGGACGTGATTTTATAGGTTTCGGCATCGGATGTGGAGGTTTAAAATTTCTAAGTTCATAAAGATTGAATTGGAGAGCGATTCGTTGTTTCAATATTATTTGATGCAATTTGAGGCCTCGAGCAACTCTGTATTATGTTTTGGGAGATGTTGGTGTGATTGGACGGGGCCTCAGAAGGATTCCGGATGATTAACGGATCAAAATTTGAAGTTGGAGAAGTGTTAAGGTTGCTGTCATCTGGTGTGACTGCACATGCGAGGCTTTGGCCGCAGGTGCAAAGTTTGGATGGTTTGGCAGGAAGCCGCGTGTGTGGGCTCTAGGGCGCACTTGTAGGAGCGCAGGTGCGAGGTATGGACCGCAAGTGCGGAAATGAGGCCTGGGCAGATTGTTTTAAAACGGGATTTTGGCCATTTCCTTATCCTTTCACTTGGTGTGGGGGATATTTGGAGAGCTTCAAGAGGGGAATTTCGTCATCTATGTCAAGGTAAGTTGTTTCTACTCATTCCAAGTTAAATACAAGGTTTATGCATGGATTTGAACATGAAAAATGATGGAAAACTGGGAATTTTGAAGAAAACCTAGAAATTTGGTAATTTTGATTTTTACCACGAAGTCGAGCATGGAAATTTGAGTAAATTGTATATTTGAGCTGGTAAGGCTATGGGTAGGGTTTATCTTCAAGAAATTTAGGAATCCGGGCACGTGGGCCCGAGGGCATTTTGGTCAATTTTTTTGGCGGAGATGAGAATTTGTATAATTTGAATTGTTAACAAGTATTAGAGTATATTTTCATTGGTTTGCCACTATTTGGATAGTTTTGGCGTTGTGCATCAATTGGAGTCGTCGGAAAGGCTTGGGAACCGGTTATGGAGTTTTGGAGCGAGGTAAGTCTCTTTTCTAACTTTGTGAGGGGGAACTAATTAAATATATGCTACTATTCGTGGGGGATACGTACGCACGAGGTGACGGGAGTCCGTACGTAGCTACTATTATGCTTATGTACGGGTAGCCTAGGACCCACTAGCATGCTTTACTTGATGTACTTGCAACTTTGTTGGTAAAACGAGACTGTCTAATTGTCACGACCCTAAATCCTAACAGGTCGTGATGGCACCTATCGTGGAACTAGGCTAGCCAACCATCACATTACTACGCATTTATTCCATTATAGTAATCCAAAATTCAATAATAAACAGCAAACATAGCATAAAAATAATTTCTTTAGTCTTAGCGCCTCAATAATAGTCTATTTTTAGGATGAACGCGGGTTACTGATAATCAAGGAAATATGATTAAATAAAGAAGAATAAGTAAAAGGCAGTAGTATGATGCTAAAAAAATAAAATGTATTATATTCGATGTCTTGCCCCCCTTTAAAAGTTACATTCCCATCCTTTATATAGGGGGTTTCTTAATATAATGTCTACTTCTTGCAATGATCGTCCATTAATGACTAATTATTACATTAATGAGGCGTTATAAAGGATAATTGTAACTGTTGTATGAAGGTTACATAACGTATGAATCATTAATTGAGGATTCCTGAATATGCCCGTAACTTTGTCTGGATTCATTCCGACTGTGTCTTGTTCCTTTCTCAATCAGGTTGAGTTTTCCGTGGCTGATTACCTTGTAGGTTTATTGATCCGCAACTCTTTATAGAATCATGTCCACGTAGCTGGCTGAGTTGTCATGAATCACCTTACGTGTGAAACTCTTTTTTACCAATACACATAGTCCTCCCACTTACCATTTATTTATCGATTAATATTTGGTAAGTGGATACGCATTTATGGTGGGAATATTTTGCCGCCGCTTTTCCTTGAAAGATTGTATCCTTCTCTGAACATAGGAGTCGTTTGTCACTTCCATTTAATGCTTAAACCACGTGTCCCTTCTGGATTGGTTCTGCAGTTACTCGGCGCCTTTTAGGGCTTTTTACGGCTGCGTCGATCACGAAGTGACCTTCAATTATGGTTTTTCATCATTGTTTTTTCCCATGTTTGACGGTTTTCCTCAAGTATAAATACCTCTATTCTTTTCTTTACTTCCACGAAACACTTTCTAGCTTGTCTCTTTTACTTGTAAAGAACTTCTTCTTGCCTTCATAAACATGTCTTCTTCAAATCAACCCAAAAGAGTGATAGACGTTGAGAGTTTAACACCTTCTTCTCCGACTAGGATTCGGAGGGGTGGTAGACTAAGGAGTCTAGGATCCACTCCTTTGAGAGGCTCTTCTTCTTCTTAGATAGTCTCCCCTTCTTCTGCTAGGTCTTTAGTTTCTCCGAGGTCTAGGGCTTCCAGGTCTTTGTCTAGAGGTAAAGATGGACACCTTCGTGAACCTCGAGTTGACGAAATCATTCCTGCCGAGTTTGTCTTTACTAGGGACAATCAGGTCCTCGTAGATTAGTCTTCTTCCCTTGATAGTGTTGAGAGATATCCCACTCTTATTACTGAAGGTCAGATTTCCCTTGTTCGTAAGGAATGTTTTTGGAGGTCTGATTTCCCTGTATATATTCCGAATAGCAATCAAAGAATAACGTCTTATAAGACGGGATATTCTTTTGTTTATACGTACCCCTTTACTTTAGAGTTTAGACCTCCCATTAATCCAGTCATAATCAAATTATGCCGTTTCTTCAATATTTGCTTAGGGCAAATTGGTGTGCTTGTGTGGTGAGTTGTCGCGTGTCTTAGGAGTTTAGCTACCTTAGCCTCGGTTCCCTTTACTTTTAACCATCTTATTCATCTTTACTCTCCTGCCTTATTCCGGCAAGGGGTTTTTACTCTGGCTGCAAGGAGTAAAAGAGTATTGGTAACCCATGGAGATGATAAGGACAGAGGTTGGTACCTCCGGTATATCGTTGTGCCCACTACTGGTTTAGTGGGTGAGGAAAATCTTCTCTTCCCTGAGAAGTGGAATCGTGCACGTGAGTATATTTTAGCTCACATTTGTTACTTTTCTTCTTTTTACTTGAAGTGTTTCATTAACACCGTATTTGTTTCTTCTTCCTTTAGCAATCATTGGTACTGTTGAGAATGTCTCCGGTATCCCTGATTGGGTAGAAAAATTGTTGTATGTTGCTCCCCTAGAAGAAAGATCCTGGAAGTACTTCTCTGGGAAGTACAGTTAGCAAGTAAAGACCCACGGTAAGTGAAGCTTTTGTTTCCGCTTCTTTCCTTACTCGAGCCTTTTTTCCTTTTTTGCTTAACCTTTTTCCTTTAGGTAGGGTTTTCTGTTCGTGAGGTGTCTGCTACATCCATTCCGAAGATATCTTTGGCTCAGGCTCAAGAGATTATTACTGGTTCTTCTTCCTCGAAGAGGAAGGTTGTTGAGTCTCAATCTGTAGAAGAAGAAGAACAAGAAGGAGAGAGCACTTTGGTGCACATGTCACGAAGAAGGAGGGTGATTTTGGATTATGAGTCTTCACCCGGGGTTGTGCCTTCCGTGCCCGAAGTCATACCCTCTACCTCTGAAGATGTTTCTCCCTCTCCTGCGCATGAATTTGCGGATCACTTGTTTCATGAAGGTTTTGGTCCTGCTATTGATGAAGTCCCCTTGGCTGTCTTTCCCGCTTCTTTCAGAGAAGCTCGTTCGTCTACTTCTGCTATTTCCTCCATTCCCTTAGCTATTACTACTCCTGTTGCTTCCATGCTCGTGGTTCTTTCACCACCTCAATTTTTTGTGCCTGTTACTTCTTCTGATCCACACATTTCCCTACCTGTGGCTCCTTTACCTCATCCTGCTTCGCCTGCTTCTGTGCCTCATGTTAGAGAAGTAGGGTCTTCAAGCAGGGAGATGAGGCAAGTGCTTATTGAGGTTCCGGCTGGTGGGAGCCTTTTTAAGAAATCCGGCCAACCCGGAGTGTGGCTGAAGCCTTTGATTGGCCCGCAGAGAAGAACAAGCTTGATAGCCATAGCGCCCTTACATAGGCTAATAAAGTCGTCCATTCTTCTTTGAAGGTAAAAATGTGTTTCCTCTTATTTCATTTTTGTACTTGAAATCTATCGTGTCTAATTGATTTCCTTTTTTGCAGACCAATCTTATAGGCATAGAGCTTATAAAAAGGATTTCTTATACGGAGCAAGAGTTAAAGGAGTGGCATGCTGAAACAGGGAATTGGAAGGGACATTATGATAGCTTAAGGATCGACATAGATGCCTTATAAGAGGAAAGGAATACCTTGAAGCGACAGATAAGAATCATGTCAGCAGAACTAGCAATGGAGAAGGCTTCTTCCAATCAGGCTTATAAGGATAAGAGCATTCTCGAATCTTCATTTGCTGAGCAATTGTCCCGTGCCTCAGAAGAAGTCAGTAACTTGAAAGCCTTGCTAGGGAAGAAGGAGGAATATTTAGGCGAGCTTGTGCAATCACTCACCCGGACTCAGGAGGATCTTCATAATGCTTTAGACAGAGTCCAATCTCTGGAGTAGTCAATTGTACCTTTGAGAGCTGCCCATGAAGATGTTGAAGCGGAGAAGGACGGGCTAAGAGCTGAGGTTCAAGTATGGGCGAGAGATTATGAAGATCTTGACGAGGCGGCTATTGTCGATGTGAGTTGGGCGTACATGAATTCTCTCCTTGACACATTGACGGAAATGAGTCAAGAGGGTTTCGACCTTAGTGTTGAAATAGCTAAAACTAAGGAAGTCATGGAGAAGGCACAACAAGGTCATAACCTTTCTTCACCTGATGGTGAGACTCCTGCTGCTCGTGCATCTTCGTCCCAAGTTGCTCCCGTTCCTCCTGCCAGTGATGAAGTCAATCCTCCTCCTCAAAAGGATTAAAGTGTTGATTCACCCTCTTTTTTTTTACTTGATTGGTGGTTACCCCCAGCTCCATTGGGGGTAAATTTGGATCTTTTTAAAGTCCCCAACTGACAACTTAGGGGCACCTTAATGTATAAATTGTATGCGGCTAAGTACTAGTTAGTACTTAGTTCTTACTTAGACACTCTTTTTTTTTTTGAATATATGCAAGTTATGACTATTTTACATTGAGCTTTTGTTTCACGCTTAAGTCTTTTGCATGTTTTGATTTTTGAGGTTTTTGTTTTACCTCTGAATTTTTGCATGAAGATGCCAAAATCACTCGTACCTTTTCGTAGAAGGCACGGTGTTGTATATAAAATGTGAGCCTTTTTTGTAGTAGGCTTTGTTTATGAAAGAGGGCCCTTTTTTGATTTACACTTAATAAAGAAGACGTCTCAACTTCATAATGGTGTAATAATGCAATAGAGTGATAGGAATATTTCACATGTTTAAGAATGTTTCTAAGGAAAGTTTTTTGTTTGAACTTCCACAACATTTTACATATGCTTTGATTATCGTCTAAAACTCATGTTGCAACTATATTTAACAGATTTGATATACACTTGTATTTCGTAACTGTTTTTCATAAGTAACAGCTTTTTTTCGAGTTAATACAAGGGAAAAACTATCTTTCATTAGTAACAGTTTTTATAAAGATTGGGGTTTTTACTCGTAACTGTTTTTGTTAACAACAGTTTTTAATAAGTATGAGGGAAATGCTTTTTCATCCGTAACTATTTTATTTGATAACAGTTTTCTGAACAAATACAAGAATTTTGATCTTTCATCCATAACTGATTTGATAACAGTTTTCTATAGGAGTACAAAGATTTCGTAACTGTATTAAATAAACATTTTTTGAATGAGTACAATGATGATGATATTTTACCCCTAACTGTTTTTGTTACAACAGTTTTGAATAAGTATAAAGATGTGCATTTCTTCCTCGTGGCTAATATTTTGCCTTTCTACCTGAACATGTTCGAAGGTTTTTTGAATTAGGCTTTGTATTTGAGTCTTTGGATCTTTCAATTCTGCTCGTATCACTTGACATGTTGGGTAGATGGATTTTCAGGCTCGAGCTTCTACTTTCTGATAGTCTTCTTTGCTTCGTCTTAGCCTTCCATACTGTATAGTCCCCCAAGTGATTGAGCTTTGAAGAATGAAATCTCGAGCACTTCACTATTCCTTCCTTGTGGTCTTTTTCCTGAAAAGGAAAAACGTGAGGGACTCGAAGGTATATAGTTTTTTAGATGATGACTGCTTAAGCCTTTAAAACGTCCATCAGAAAGTGTAACCCTAGACCGGGAATTAAATTATTTCCTCGCGTCTTTGCAGGTCTAATATCATCATCTGGTGATGGGTTAGATTTATGCCTATCATCAAAAAAAGTAATAAAATTTTAAATGTTCAAAATAAAATCGAGCTCGGCTTCGCTTTCTACTTTCCGTAAGTGAGAACGGGCTTTTTCGAGTTGTTCAATAGCCCCTCCACGTAGTTCTTCTAAATTTCGAATAGTATTCAAGATCCTCTGTTTTCGATTATCTAATAAATCACTTAATAAAAGTAGATTATTTTTCCATTCCTTTCCAAAATTCCATAATCCCTTCCCGAACCAAACATGAATCTTTCGATTCATTTGGCTCTCACGCTCAANCATTCCATAATCCCATCCCGAACCAAACATTAATCTTTCAATTCATTTGGCTCTCACGAGTTTTGCGCTCTCTCAAAACGCCTGCACGCCTGCGAAAATCGTGTGATACCTGACAGGGGTACTCCTTTTCCTCAGAAGTAGTACTTCTTCAAGTGGATGGCATTCCAGCTTGTCGGTAGGATTCTGCCGTCCATAGCTCCTAGCTCGTAGGCGCCCTTCCCAGCTATGCCTCGAACTTTGTAGGGTCCTTCCCAATTTGGACTTAGCTTTCATGTGCCTGCTTCTTTAGTTGATTGAAAGACTTTTTTGAGGACGAAGTCCCCAATCTTGAAGTATCTGAGATGAGCTTTATGGTTGTAGTAACGCTCTATGATTTGTTTCTGAGCTGCCATCCGTATTAATGTTGCTTCCCTTCATGGTTCGAGCAGGTCCAGATTAGTCCTTAACTCATCGTTGTTTGCTTCCTCCGTGGCTGTTATAAACTTTATGCTTGGTTCGCCAATCTCCACGGGTATTAAGGCTTCTGAGCCATAGACAAGTGCAAAGGGAGTTTCTCCCGTGGCTGTTTTTTATGTTGCTCTGTATGCCCATAATACCGTTGGTAATTCGTCAGGCCAATTTCCTTTGGCTTTATCTAGCCGCTTCTTTATATTGTTGATGATGATTTTATTTGTTGACTCAGCTTGACCATTATCCACGGGGTGGTATGGTGTTGAAGTGATCCGTTTGATTTGCCAGCTTTCAAAGAATTCTGTGATTTGAGAGCCTATGAATTGTGGGCCATTATCACACACGATTTCCTTCGGTATCCCAAAGCGGCATATTATGTTTCGCCATAAGAAGCTTTTAACTTCCTTTTCTCGCACTTGTTTGAATGCTTCTGCCTCTACCCATTTTTTGAAATAATCGGTAAGTACGAGTAGAAATCGTACCTGTCCTTTAGCTGGGGAAAGAGGTCCCACTATATCCATACCCCATTTCATGAAGGGCCATGGAGATATAATTTGATGCAATAATTCCTCTGGTCGATGCATGTTATTGGCGAACCTTTGGCACCTGTCGCATTTGGATACGAAGTTCTCGGCATCTTCTTCCATCTTAGGCCAATAGTACCCGGCTCTGATTAGGGCTTTTACCAAGGATCTCACTCTGAATGATTTCCACAGTGTCTTTCATGGACTTCTTTCATCACAAACTCTGTTTGATTAGGTCCGAGGCATTTAGCTAGGGACCTTCCGAACATCTTGCGATATAGTGAATTGTGAATGAGGCAGTACCGTGCAACTTTGCGGTGAAGTGCTTGAGCTGTTTTCTTATCTTCAGGTACGGTGCCATTCTGCAAAAAATTAAGAATTTCATTTCTCCAATCCCAGGTTAAATTGTTGAAAGTTACCTCATTTCTGTCCTGGTTGATCGCTGAATGGAATAGATGAACGATGATTGCATTGTCTTTGTTTGTTACTTCCGTGACTGCTGCGAGATTAGCTAATGCATGTGTATCTGTATTTTCCTCTCTAGGTATTTTTATTACCTTCCATGTTATGAATTGTCTTACGAGCTCTCGTGCCTTTTCCAAATACTGTTGCATCCGAGTCTCTCGAGCGATGTAAGTCTCCTGCATCTGATTTACTACCAGTTGGGAGTCGTTGTTGATTACGATTTGCTCGATTGAGAGTTCTTGTGCGAGTTCTAGTCCTGCAATGACAGCTTCGTACTCTGCTTCGCTGTTAGTTATAGGATAACATTTAATAGCCTGTCGTGTCTTCTCACCCGTGGGTGATATTAAGACTATGCCTAAGTCGGTGCCTTTTACATTGGAAGAGCCATCAGTAAATAGGGTCCATAGACGTGAATTAGCACTGTTAAAGAGTTGTAACTCCTTTTCTACTTCAGGAACAATGTTATTACTAAAGTCAGCAACAAAACCAGCTAATATATGAGACTTAATTGCAGTCCTAGGCTGATATATTACTTCATGCTCACTTAATTCTATGGCCCAATTGGCTAATCTTCCTGACAATTCTTGCTTATGCAAAATATTTCTTAAAGGATATGAAGTCACAATAGTGATTGGATGACATTGAAAATACAGTCGTAATTTTCTAAATGCCATTATTAAAGCTAATGCTAACTTCTCGAGATGTGGATATCTGGTTTCAGCATCTAGTAAAGTTTTGCTTACATAATAAATAGGAGATTATTTACCTTTATCTTCTCTTACCAATACTGCACTTACACCAATTTCTGGGACGGCTAAGTAGATGTACAATCTTTCCCCTTCTTTTGGCTTCGATAGCAACGGAGGTTTTGATAGATAAGCCTTCAGATTCTTGAGGGCATATTGACATTCTTCAGTCCATTGGAACTGTAACTGATTTTTGAGGACTGAAAAGAATTTAAAACGCTTTTCGAAAGACCTGGAAATAAATCTTTCCAAAGCTGCTATTCTCCCCGTTAGTCTTTGAACTTCTTTTTTATTCGTTAGTATATCAGGTATTTCTTCTATAACTTTACTTTGAGTGGGATTTACCTCTATTCCTCTATTTGATATAAGGAAACCCAAAATTTTACCTGATTATACACCGAAAGCGCATTTTTTCTGGATTCAACTTCATGTTACACCTCTCGTATCGAACCAATTTTCAAGAGTTTTTGTACCTCTTCGTCAATCACTTGGTTCTTGAATGGTCCTTAATTTCTTTTTTTGTACTTAACAGGTACAAAGGATGGATCTTCATTTAGTTTATTAGTCATCACTTCTGGTGGAATGCCTGTCATATCTGAGTGGGACAACGCAAAGCAATCTGCGTTAGCCTTTAAATACTCAATTAACGTACCTTTTCGACCGGGGCTCAACCTCGTGCCTACATACTCCTTCCGTTCATGTTTTTGTTCAAACAATGGAACAACTTCGAGCTCTTCCGTAGTCGTTTTGATGTGTTTGTCTTCTTCCGGTTCATGAATTACGTCAGGTCTAGAGTCTACATCTATGTGGTCCAACGCATTTTCCGTGGTGACTGGATTCACTTTCTCGTGGGTATCCCTTCTCGTACCTGTTTGAACATTTACTTCTGTCGTACCTGTTTGGTAAGTAATTGTTTCCGTATGTTTGGCCCGTGACATATGTTTGAAAGATTTCTCTATTTTTCGGTTCTTCCGTCTCTTTTTTGTTATAAAGTGCCATGGAATTTATATTTTTGGAGATTTGTTGATCACCTCTAATTTGTTTGATTCCCCATTTTGAGGGGAATTTAATTACCTGGTGTAACGTGGATGGTACTGCTTTCATGTCGTGGATCCAAGGCCTTCCATAATCACGTTATAAGACATGTCAGTATCAATGACTTGGAATTTGGTGTTCTTGGTTATTCCCTCGGCGTAGGTGCTAAGTTCGATCTCCCCTTTGGTTATCACCGTAGAGTTATCAAACCCTGATATGGCTCGTGCCTTTGGGATCACCTGATTTCCCATGAGCATTTCTTCCACGACTCTTAACAAGATGATACTGACTAAACTACCTGGATCAATAAACATTCTTTTAACGTTAGGGTCATGAATGAGTAAGGATATTACCAGAGCATCATTATGGGGAAGCATTAGTCCTCCAAAATCTGCATCGTCAAAGTTTATGTCATCTTCATCTGGATTTTCTCGAATCCGCTTTCCGTGGGTAATTGTGACCTTCGAGGCTAATTTGCAAACTATTCCGTTCACTTCCTCTCCTCCATGTATCACATTGACGGTTCTTTTTGGAGAAGGTGGCTTCGGGGGCTCCTGCCTGTTCTTCATATATGCCTGTTTACCTTTATCACTAAATAATTCTGTTAAATAGCCCTGTTTCAATAAGTGTTCTATTTCACCTTGTAAAAATCTGTAATCTGCAGTCCTGTGTCCATGATCAATATGGAACTCACACCAGAAATCTGGGTTTCTTTTATTTGGGTTTGACTGCATTTCTTTAGGCCATTTAACCTTATCTCCCATATTTCTTAATATGGAAACAAGTTCAGGAGTACTTACAATAAAGGTATGATCCCCAATTCGTGCATTATCTCTAGGCCGTTCATCCCGAGCCTTTCTGGATCTAGATGCGGATGAGCCTACATCCCTGCTTGGTGGTCTATAATCTGACCTAGTATTTTTAAATCAGGGGCAAGTTTCGCATCCCGATGGTCCTAAGTAAGGATCGTACCTGTTTTTACCTGATCCCTTATCCGATTTGGATCGCCTGGACCTGGAATGATCTTCGTCTTTCGATCGAGCAATGATATCTTCTTCTATTCGAAGTTTAGTACTGTACCTGTTATATACATCATTCCACGTTGTACCTGGGAATTCCCTCAAAATTTCTTTGTGTCTCCTCGTGGCTTCTAAGCTTTTGTCGTTTAGATTACTCGCGAATGCCATGGCTGCCTAATTATCAGGTACTCTGGGTAATTGCATTCTTTCTCGCTGGAACCTGTCTACAAATTTACGGAGTAGTTTCGTGTCTCCTTGCTTGATTTTAAATATTTCTTCCATTCTTTTCTCGACTTTTTGTGCACCACAGTGTGATTTTATGAAAGAATCTGCAAGCTCAGCAAAAGAATTAATAGAATTTTCAGGGACAAGAGAATACCAGGTTAGGGCGGTAAGTGTTTCTCCGAACTTTTTGACAAGGACTGATTCAATCTCTTGTTTCGTTAAGTCGTTGCCCTTTACTCCAGTGGTAAAAGAAGTCACATGGTCGCGTGGGTCAGTTGTTCCATCATACTTAGGAATGTCAGGCATTTTAAACTTCTTGGGTATAGGCAAGGGTGTTGCTCTTGGTTTCCAAGGTTGTTGAGAGTATCTATCAACATCAATGCCCTTGATAACAGGTGGTACTCCAGGAATTCGCTCGATTCAATCATTTTGTTCCTTCACCTGTTTCTGCATGGTTAACAGTAATTTTGTAATTCAGAATTATTAGTCATACCTAGTCTCGCTTTGAGAGATTCGTTAGGAGTGTCACCCCTTGCTGAGTTTGCCAACCCAGACTGAGGATTTTCCATGGTGACAGTATTGTTTGGGGGTAGTGTTAGCGATGCAGGTGGTGTCGCCGGTAGTCCCCTTACAAATTCTTGCAAAGCTTGTCCCACGTACTCTGCAATCATTTGCTTTATTCGATCTTGTTCTACCGTTTGCTCATTGTTATTGCAGTTGTTATCAGCTCTTTCCGGGGATGGTCCCTTGAACCGTGTGGGGTTCCTTGAGGTGATGGAACTGGGGTTCCATTCCTCTGCTGGTTGTTGTTGTTAGAGTTCGACATAGTTTAGAGGATATCAATTGAAAATCAAATTAAGATTATCAGGTTCCCGGTAATGGAACCAATTTGTTTAACCAAAAATTAGATCCTTTGACCAAAGCTATTTTTAGGATGAACGCGGGTTACTGATAATCAAGGAAATATTATTAAATAAAGAAGAATAAGTAAAAGGCAGTAGTATGATGCTCAGAAAATAAAATGTATTATATTCGAAGTCTTGCCCCCCTTTAGAAGTTACATTCCCCTCCTTTATATATGGGGTTTCTTAATGTAATGTCTACTTCTTGCAATGATCGTCCATTAATGACTAATTATTACAATAATGAGGCATTATAAAGGATAATCGTAACTGTTGTACGAAGGTTACATAATGTATGAATCATTAATTGAGGATTCCTGAATCTGCCCGTAACTTTGTCTGGATTCATTCTGACCGTGTCTCTTTCCTTTCTCAATCAGGTTGAGTTTCCCATGGTTGATTACCTCGTAGGTTTATTGATCCGCGACTCTTTGTTTCGTACCTCTTTATAGAATCATATCCAGCTGCCGTGTTTTCCTTGGTCCACGTAGTTGGCTGAGTTGTCATGAATCGCCTTACGTACCAATACAAAACCCTCCCAAGACTGTAGTCAACATGGTCACGAGCATCTACGAAATACTAACTCTACTAATTCCTTACATAAAGTCTAGGAATGAAATGCTAAAACTAAATAAGGAAGGGAAATGGAGAAGTTGTGGACGCTGGAAAGCTAGCTCGAAATCCCGTAAAAACTGCTACTAACGAACATAGACAGCTACTGCTCCGAGCCGGTACCTGGATCTGTGCACAGAGGCACAGGGAGTAATGATGAGTACGCCAACTCAGTAGTAATAAAAAGAAATCACAGTCTGAGAAATACAAAACACACAGCACATATACACCAATTCACAAAAACAGTAAATCACCAAGTCACCATACGTATTCATCAAATACATAAGTTCGAAAACCAATTTCCATAAATCCTTTGAAACGAGTATAATTTCAGTATATCTCAGTAAAACTCTCAGTAAAAATCAGTTTGAAAAACGAAGTGAATCATAGTTCAAAAACTCAGCAACTTCATCAAAAATCTGCCCTCGTGCCAAAATCATTTCTCGTAACAATTCCCTCAGTATCGGTCCATCAGGCAACATCACCATCACTCAATATCAGACCATTAGGAAACCTCACAGTCACTCAATATCATCCCATCAAGCAACCTCACAGTCACCCAATATCAGACTCGCGGGCATCACTCAGTAGGTACCTGCGCTCACTGGGGGTGCGTACAGACTCTGGAGGGGCTCCTACAGACCAAGCTCTATAACAAGCCACATAATGGCATAAATCACTCACAATATTTGCCCGCAACCTCTCTCATATCACAACATCCTCACAATAATGGCACGTAGCCTCACTCAGTCAGACACTCTCAGCATGCCCTTCGGGCCATACCGGGTTCTCGACCAAAAAATAGTGTTTCATTGTCAATAAATAGTATCAAAATACTCTGAGTGTCAAACAATTATCAAGAAAATATTGAGTGAAAATCATAACATATCAGTAAGGAAAATAGTAAAATCAGCCCCCAAGGGGTAAACAAAACGGCACTAGGCCCCAAACATGGCTTACATCCAAAAACATATCAAATATATATCAATACAATCATGCATGGGCTTTAAAATCGATTTCGCAACTCAATAGTTGCCTAAATAGGGAATATATTTCCAAAGTTCCAATATTTGTATCCCAAGACCCGTGAAAGGGTGTAGAGTCCGGGGTTTCATACCCTCAGGACAGGATTTAAAGACATTACTTACCTCAAACTAGCCCGAAAACTATTCCGCAATACGCTTGCCTCTCGTATAGACTCCCGAGTGCTCCAAATCTACCAAGTTCAGATTTTTATCATCAAATTATGCTTAAGGAATGAATTCCAATTGAAAAATACCAATTTTAGCTCAAAACCCGAAATTTGCTAAAACCCGACCCCCGGGCCCGCGTCTCGGAACTATGAAATTTTTAGACCAAAATGTTCATCATCTCGCGAGTCCGTACATATAAAGAACGCTAAAATCGGAGTTTGTTTGACCCCTCAAATCGACCCCTAAAGGTCTCATAATCTCAAGCCCTAACCCCAACTTTTTCTACTGATTTTCATGAATTAAACACTGGGATTATGTTCCTTAATCACCTATAATCGAGTTTTAAGGTCCAAAATACTTACCTCTATGATGAACATTGATTTTCCCTCTTCAAAATCGCCTCAAAAGCTTCTTCCCGTTAAAAATGATATTAAAATATGTTATGGTCGCAGAAGGATTTTAATTTAACTGCCTAGTGATTTCTTTATCGCGATCGCGAAGCACAAAATCCACAGCCTCTCTTTTTACTCTACGCGATCACAGATTGGCCCACGCGATCGCATCTCCACCCACGTGACCGCACTGACCAAGTCCTTCCACTTCTTACCAGTCCACGCTCCTCTACGCGATCGCGGTCCTGGCCACGCGTTCGCATAGTACAAGTTCACAGACTCACGCGATCGCGATCGGGACCTGACCCATGCGACCGCGATTCAAAATTTCCCCCAGGCCCCAACTTACTCTATGCGATCGCGGACAAATTCACGCGATCGCAGTGAACAAATCCCTGTTGCTAAAACACCAGCAAAACATCATTCTCTTTAAGTCCAAATGAGTCCGTTAACCACCCGAAATCAAGCCCGAGCCCCTCGGTACCCCAACCAAATATACTAACACCTCACATATGATCATTCAAACTTGGTTTCCTGCTCGGAACACCAAAACTAACATCAAAACACCAAAATCACATCGGATTCAAGCCTAAGAACTTTGAAATTTCTAAAACTCCACCAACGATGCCGAAACTATCCAAAACAACTCCGATTGACCTAAACTTTTGTAGACATATCCATAATGGCATTAGGAACCTATTCCAATTGTCGGAATTCCATTCCGATCCCAGTAGTCTCTTTTCCACTGTCGACCGGAAGTCGCCAAAAACTAATTATTGCCAATTCAAGCCTAATTTTACACCGGACATATCTGAACACGCTCCTAAGTCCCAAATAACCTAACGAAGCTATCCGAGCCATAAAATCCGCATTCCAAAGTCGTTTACCAATAAGGCAACTCTCAGTTGACTTTTCCAACATTAAGGTTATTTTTAAAGACTGAATGACTAAACTCTCATTACAACCATTTTGATTTCAAACCTACCAACTCTAACACGTCAATAACAGTATAACCATCCTATAACAAGTCAATAACAGTAATTATAATGCATGTTCTACGTAACGACATACCGGTCGTTACACTAATCTCATTAAATTAGTAAATGAATACTTAGGTAGGTTAAACTTCATTTTCTTAATCATGTAAAAACAGAATTTATCCTTTCTTCGGCTAAATATTCCCTGACGAATTCCTAAGGTATTACTTGAATGTGAGTATTTATATGTGTACCCGAGTCGCAGGTATGATTCGCGAGCGGGGTAACTCTATTAATTATATGTAACTGCGTCGCATGTATGATTCGCGAGAGGGGTAAATCCTCCTACCACACTCTTATGGGATCGGGTCGTTCGCCTCGGCAGGACTTATGTACCACACTCTTATGGGATCAGGTCGTTCGTCTCGGCATGACTTATGTACCACACTCTCATGGGAGCAGGTCCTTCGCTTCGGCAGATTAATAGATGCATCTATGGTTCATGCTGTTCGACCCTTCGGCAGTGCACAATTTACTTTTATGTTGGATCGGGACGTACGCCTCGGCATTTCCTAGGTACTTACCATCTTGCTTGAATCGTGTGTAATGTTTGGCTAGAAGCCAGTGTACCTGAGGGTTCTCCCCCATAATTAAAGTATAACAACCTATTTGGGTGAAACCGTATCTATGTATACATTTTATTTACGGAAGGAAATTGCTAAATGAGATCTGAGTAAATCGTAAGGAGGGAATCGTACCATGTGATTTATTATCGTTTGTTATATACCTTTACTCTGTTTCATATTTATGTATTTTGTTACTATACCTGATATTTATTGACCTCTAGCTAGTGTCAAAGTTGAACTCTCGTCACTACCTCTCTGAGGTTAGGCGGGATACTTACTGAGTACACGTTGTTTTCGTACTCATGCTACACTTGTTGTGCATTTTTATTGCACGGGTACTTTCACAGCAATATGGTTGATGTTTAACAAAAGAATGAGATTCCTTATCCAAAGCTATTTTAGGATAAACGTGGGTTACTGGTAATCGAGTGAATAATATAATGAATAAAGGAATAATAAACAGTATAGAATGCAGAAAAGTAAAGTAGTTTGCATTCGAGAATTCTGATGCCCCTTTGGGTTACACTTCTTCCCTTTTATATAGGGATTTCCTAGTATAACGTTTTGGTTCCTGTAATGATTGCTCATTAATGGCTAATTATTACATTAATGAGGCATTACAAAGGATCATCAAAGGATAGACGTAACTGTTGTATAGGAGTTACGTAACGTATAAGTCATTAACTGTTGATTCTCGAATCCATCTGTAGCTTCGTTTGGGTTAACTATGACCGTATCTCTTCTTCTTCATTAGGCTTCCCGTGGCTGATGCACTCGTGGGTTTATTGATCGTGCCTCCTTATTTCATAATTTCTTGTAAATCATCTGTGGTGTTTTCCTTGGTCCACGTAGCTGGCTTAGTTGTCAAGGACTTGCTTACGTGTAAGACTCTTTTTTTACCAATACAGATAGTCCCCCCACTTACCAAATATTAATCGACAAATATATGGTAAGTGGATACGCATTTATGGCGGGAATATTTTGCCGCCGCTTTGCTCCGAAACATTTTATCCTTTTATGAATTTAAGCTTCGTCTGTCACTTCCATTTAATGCTCATTCCACGTGTTTTCTTCTGATTGGTTCTGCAATGACTCGGCGTCTTTTAGGGCTTTTTGCGGCTACGTCAGTCCCGAAGTGACACCTTTAATTATGACTTCCCATCATTGTTTTTCCATGTTTTGACGGTTGTTTTTATGTATAAATACCCTTCTTCCTTTATTTACTTTCACGGAACTTTTTCATAGCTCGACTCTTCCTTCGTAAAGAACTTTCCTTTGCTTTTATAAGTATGTCTTCGTCAAACCAGCCAAAAAAGGTTATAGATGTAGAGACTTTAGCATCTTCTTCTGTTCCGTCTAGGAGCCGGAGGAGAGGTAGGTTGAGAAGCCTGGGATCTGCTTCTACTAGAGGTTCTTCTTCCCCCATAGTTTCTCCTCCTTCTACTAGATCTATGCTTTTCCCTAGGGCCAGGTCTTCTCATTCAGCTTCCAAAGGTAAAGATGATCTTCGTGAACCCAAGGTTGACGAGATTATTTCTGTTGAGTTCGTCCTTACCAGAGAAAACCCAATTATTGCAGAACAGTCTAGTTCTTTAGAAAGTGTAGAGAAGTATGTGATGATCATCACTGAGGGTCACATTCCTCTTGTTCGTAGGGAGTGTTCCTGGGGGTCTGATGTCCCTGTTCTCGTACCAAATAGCAACCAAAGGATCACGTCTTACAAGACTGGTTATTCCTTTGTTTACACCTACCCTTTCACATTGGGATTTAGGCCTCCCATTGATCCTGTCATCATAGAGTTCTGTCNTGATTGGTTCTGCAATGACTCGGCGTCTTTTAGGGCTTTTTGCGGCTACGTCAGTCCCGAAGTGACACCTTTAATTATGACTTCCCACATTGTTTTTCCATGTTTTGACGGTTGTTTTTATGTATAAATACCCTTCTTCCTTTATTTACTTTCACGGAACTTTTTCATAGCTCGACTCTTCCTTCGTAAAGAACTTTCCTTTGCTTTTATAAGTATGTCTTCGTCAAACCAGCCAAAAAAGGTTATAGATGTAGAGACTTTAGCATCTTCTTCTGTTTCGTCTAGGAGCCGGAGGGGAGGTAGGTTGAGAAGCCTGGAATCTGCTTCTACTAGAGGTTCTTTTTCCCCCATTTTTTCTCCTCCTTCTACTAGATCTCTGCTTTCCCCTAGGGCCAGGTCTTCTCATTCAGCTTCCAAAGGTAAAGATGATCTTCGTGAACCCAAGGTTGACGAGATTATTCCTGCTGAGTTCGTCATTACCATAGAAAACCTAGTTATTGCAGAACAGTCTAGTTCTTTGGAAAGTGTAGAGAAGTATGCGTCGATCATCACTGAGGGTCACGTTCCTCTTGTTCGTAGGGAGTGTTCCTGGGGGTCTGATGTCCCTGTTCTCGTACCAAATAGCAACCAAAGGATCACGTCTTACAAGACTGGTTATTCCTTTGTTTACACATACCCTTTCACATTGGGATTTAGGCCTCCCATTGATCCTGTCATCATAGAGTTCTGTCGTTTTTTCAATATCTGTCTAGGACAAGTTAGTCCATTGGTATGGTGATTAGTTGCGTGTTTGAGAGTTTTAGCTTCCTTAGCTTTAGTTCCCTTTACCTTTTATCATCTTATTCATCTATACTCTCCTGTCTTATTTCGTCAAGGGGTTTTTACTCTAACTACTCGGAGTAAAAGAGTTTTAGTAACCCCTGGTGACGATAAAGATAGAAGTTGGTACCTTCGGTACGTTGCTGTCCCCCACTGCTATTTTAGTGGGTGAAAGAAATCTTCCCTTCCCTGAGAAGTGGAACCGTGCATGTGAGTACTTTTTGGTTCGCATTTATTTTCTTCATTAGATTTGGATTGTGTTTCTAACACCGCATCTGTTTTTCTTTTCCTTTTCAGTAATCATGAATACCGTTGAGAATGTCTCCGATATTTGTGATTGGGTAGAAAAAATGTTGTATGTCGCTCCTGTTGAAGAAAGGTCTTGTAAATACTTCTCTGCGAAGTATGTTTGGCTTGTGAAGACCCATGGTAAGAGGATTGTTTCTTGCTTCCTGCCTTACCCAAGTTTTTTTTATTCTCGTCTAACTTTTCCCTTTTTTGATAGGGTTTTCTGCCCGTGGGGTGTCTGGTTCATCACTCCTGAAGATGTCTTTGTCTCATGCTCAGGATGTCCTTGCCAGTTCCTCTTCCTCAACGAGGAAAGTTAATGATCCCTATTATAGAGAATAAGAAGGAGAAAGAGAGGGTGCTTTGGTGCACCAGTCGAGAAGGAGGCGGGTGTTTCAGATGATGAATCTACCCCCAAGTCCCTTCCTTCAGTGTTTGCAATTTGACCCTCTTCTTCTAGAGATGATTCTCAGTCCCCAGTTCGATATTCTGTTGAATACTTATTTCATGAAGGTTTTGACCTTGCTTCTGACGACGTTCCCCTAGCAGCTATTTTTCCCGACTCTTCAAGAGTGGAAGTTCTTTCGGCTCCTCATCTCTCTGATGTTCCTGCTCCTCTCGCTATTACAGTTTCTGCTGCTCTTCCACCCGTGACTTCTATTTCCTCAATTCTTCATTTATCTGTGCTTGTTGTTGTGCCCGTGGCTCCCTCGGCTCCTGATCTATCTATTTCCATTGTTGCTCCCTCCGTTCCTGCTTCCATGCCTTCTCTTTTGGAAGCAGGGTCTTCCAGCAGGGATATGCGGAGGGTTGTGATTGAGGTTCCAGCCGGAGGGAGTCTCTTTAAAAATACGGGAGAGCTTGAAGTGTGGCTCAAACCTCTAATTGGATCTAAAGAGAAAGCTAAACTTGCTATCCATTCAACTCTCACGTGGGCCAATGTAGTGATGCACACGTCTTTGAAGGTATGACGTAGCTTATTCTTACATCTATATGTTTTGCTATGCTTACACAGTTTTACCATATTTAACTGTTTAACTTTTTTGTAGATGCATCTGATTGCCTTACAGCTTATGAAAAGAGTTTCAAATTCAGAGAACGAGTTGAAAGAGCTGTGTGAGCTTCAGGTTGATCTTGACAATATGAAGGCACAATATGATGTCTTAAGGGTGGATATGGATGCTCTAGATGAAGAAAGGAATACCTTGAGAAAGCAGTTGAGGATTACGGTGACAGAGTTGGCAGTAGAGAAGGCTTCTTCCAGCCAGGCTGATAAGGACAAGAGTATTCTTGAATCCTCATTTGCTGAGCAATTGTCCCAAGCCTCGGAGGAGATCAGGAATTTGAAGCACATGCTGGGGCAGAAGGAGGAACACTCTGGTGAGCTTGTACAGACTCTCTCCCGGACTCAAGAAGAACTTCGTGAAGCTTTAGATAAAGTCCGTGTTTTGGAGGAGTCAGTTGTACCCTTGAGGGTTGCCCTTGAAGCCGCTGAAGCCGAGAAATATGGATTGAAGCTTGATATCCCGGCGTGGTCAAAAGATTATAATGACCTTGAAGAGGTGGTTTTCGTTGATGAGCTGGGCGTACATGAGTGCTCGCCATGATGCATTAATGGAGATGAGCCAAGAAGGCTTCGACCTCGATGCCAAAATTGCTAAATCCAAAGAAGCCATGGAGAAGACCCAGCGGGGTCTTGAACTTTCTCCAACTGATGAAGCCCATGATGCTCATGCCTTTTCTCCTCAAGTTGCTGACGTTCCTCCTGAATAAGTCAACTCTCCTCCCCCTGAAGAATGAAGATCTGGTTACCCCCTCTTTTGGTTTTTCTTGGATTGGTGTGGTTACCCCCAGCTCCATCGGGGGTAAGTTTGAAACTTTTAAGTCCCCAACTGACAACTTAGGGGCACCAAAAAATGTAAATATTATGCGGCTAAGTACTAGTTTGTACTTAGTTTTAACTTAGCCGCTCTTTCTAATATTAATGCAATCTACTTTCGAGTTTGAATTTTACTCTTTTAAGTCTATTGCTTGTTTTGCTTTTCTGAGATTTTTGTTTGCACCTCTTAGTTTTTGTGTTTTTTTTTTGCATGAAAATGCATACTTCACTTTGAACCTTTTCATAGTAGGTGTAGTGTTCGTATAAGATTTTTAGCCTTTGTTTATGATAGGCTTTGTTTATGAGTTAGGGCCGTTTTTGATTAATACTTAATGAAGAAGACGTCTCAACTTCATTGAAATGCAATAGAGTGATAGGAATTTCTCACATTTTTAAGAATGTTTTTGTTTGAACTTTCACAACATTTTACATGTGTTATGATTATCATTTAAAACTCATGTTGCAACAATTTTGTTTAACCAAATTTGATAATCACTTGTATTTCGTAACTGTTTTTCATAGGCAATAGTTATTTTGAGTTATTACAAGGAGATAACTGTTTTTCATTAGTAACAGTTTTTGTAAATATTGGGTTTTTACCCATAATTTTTTTTATCTACAACAGTTTTATAACAAGTACGAGAGAAATGTATCGTGATTCGTAACTGTTTTAGTTGATAACAGTTTTGATAATAAATATAAGGGTTATGATCTTTCATCCGTAACTGTTTTATTTGAATAACAGTTTTCTACTTGAGTACAAAGATTTCGTAACTGTTTTTTGATTATAACAGTTTTTTGACTAAGTATAATGATGATGATCTTCTATCCCTAACTGTTGTTTGTCGCAACAGTTTTTGTATAAGTGTAAGATGTACATTTCTTCGTCGTAGCTGATACTTTGCCTTTTAACCTGAACATGGTTCGAAGGTTTTTTAGAGTAGGCTTTGTAATTCTTGTGCTGGAGTCTTCAGTTCTTTTAGTTTTGCTCGTATCACTTGTCTTGTTAGGTAAACGGTTCTTTTAGGCCCGAGCTTTTGACTTCGAGTAGTCTTTTTGCTTCATCTTGGCCTTCCATACTGTATAGTCCCCCAAGTGTTTGAATAACAGTTTTCTACTTGAGTACAAATATTTCGTAACTGTTTTTTGATTATAACAGTTTTTTGACTAAGTATAATGATGATGATCTTCTA
>ML265391.1:4662-28586 GCA_005239495.1 Nicotiana undulata
CGATCTCAGATCAATCTTAGAAAACACCCGAGCACCCTGTAACTGGTCAAACAAATCATCAATGCGCGGCAGAGGATACTTGTTCTTGATGATCACCTTATTCAACTGACGATAGTCAATGCACATCCGCATAGACCCATCCTTATTCTTCACAAATAAGACCGGAGCACCCCACGGTGACACACTCGGCCTGATGAACCCCTTGGCTAACAACTCCTCAAGCTGCTCCTTCAACTCCTTTAGCTCCTAAGGAGCCATACGATAAGAGGGAATGGAAATAGGCTGAGTATCTGGAGCCAAATCAATACAGAAGTCTATATCTCGACTTGGAGGCATGCCTGGAAGATCTGAAGGGAATACATCTGGAAACTCTCGAACAACAGGCACTGAATCAATGGTAGGAGACTCGGCGGTGGTGTCCCGCACANNGCCACAAAAGGTAATCACACAAGATCGGTAGACCCGGTCTACTACCACAGAATTGCCCACAGGAGTGGACACATACAAAGGAGAACCCAAGGACTCACGAGGAACATCCAGAAAATGAGAAAATAATGCGGAAACATATGAGTATATAGACCCTGGATCAAATAGCACTAAAGCCTCCCTACCAAAGACTGAAATAATACCTGTAATCACCGCGTTTGAGGCCACTGCGTCTGATCTGGTCGAAATAGCATAGAATCTGGCTGTAGCACCTGAAGACTGAGCTCCCCCAGAACGAGCTGGAGCTGACTGACCCCCTCCTGAATGGCCTCCCCCTCTAGGACGGACCCTGCCAACCTGACCCCCACCCCTAGGTGGTCGAACTGCTGGTGCTGAAATCATAGGCTGGTGACTCTGTTGCACGGCCTTGCCCCGATAGTGGGGGCAATCCCTCCTCGCGTGGCCTAAGTCCCCACACTCGTAGCAACTCAAATGTGACATATCCCGCTGTCTTGTGGAGTAAGAGGCCTGAATGGACGGAGTACAATGAGACTCATCTGACATAACACTGAAATAGGAACCGGAGGATCTCTGACGACTGGAGTAACCACTAGATGAACTGTGGATGGCTGGAGGACGGTAGAAGCGCTCTGGCATGGCGTTGAACTGAGGCCTCGCTAGAACACCCCAGGGAGGTAGTGGAGGTGCCGTATATGAAGGCCTACTGAACTGACCGCCTCCGAACTGACCCATGCCCCTAGCTGGAGCGCCCCTGAAGTCACCTGAGAATGTGGCCCTCTTGTCCTGCAGACCCTGCTCCCTGCTCCTTAGTCGGTAACCCTCAATCCGTCGAGCTATCTCGACTACAAGATGGTATGGGGTACCCATCTCTACCTCTCTGGCCATAGAGGTCCTGATACCTGGATGTAAGCCTTCCACGAACCGCCGCACCCTCTCGGCATCAGTGGGTAATATCATGAGAGCATAGCGGGATAACTCTGAAAACCTCGCCTCATAATTCGTCACGGACATCTGACCCTACTCTAACCGCTCAAACTGACCCCGAAGCTCCTCCCTCTCAGACGGCGGAATGTATCTATCGAGAAATAGCTGAGTAAACTGATTCCACGTGACAGGAGAAGAATCCGCTGGCCTTCTAAGAACATATGACTGCCACCAGCGGCAAGCTCGAGCCTCAAGCTGAAATGTAGTGAAGTCTACCCCATGCGGCTCCAATATCTTCATATTGTGCAGCCTGTCCTTGCACCTATCAATGAAATCCTGGGCATCCTCGCCCCGCTCACCCTCGAAGACTGGAGGGTGAAGCCAGGTCCGTCTATCTAGCATCTTCTGCTCGTCACCCTCTGCAACTGGCCTGGGATCTGGCTGTGCTACTATAGGCTGAACTCCACCCACGGGCGGTGTACCCGGAGTGTGATGTGCTGCTGCCTGTCCGGTGGCCTGAGCGGTAGGGGTCTGAACTCCCCCTCCCGCCTGGGAAGTGGAAGGATTTGCTGGAAGTACGCCTGCCTGGAACATGGTGTCCATGAATCTCAACATGCGGCCCATGACCTCCTGGAAGCCTGGCGCCGTCATAAAGTCCGCTGGAGCAGGAGCAACGGGAGGCAACTCACCCCGCTCCTCGATAATAGGGTCCTCAAGTGGTGCAACTGGTACAACTCTAGGATGCCCTCGTCCCCTGCCTCGAGCAGGTGCCCTGCCCCTACCACGGCCTCGAGCTGCGGGGGTAGCAGCCTCTCTCGGATCAGGAACACGAGAAGCACGCATCCTCACCATTTGTGAGAGAGTAGAAGATCAAATTTGAGTAGATCATCGGTTGCACGATAGGATATGAACAAAGAGGATTTTCTTAACACCCTATAGCCTCCTGAAGATAAGTACATACGTCTCCGTACCGATCCGCAAGACTCTACTCGGTCTGCCCGTGACTCATGAGACTACGTAAACCTAAGGCTCTGATACCACGTTGTCACGGCCCAAATCCTAATTTAGTTCGCGATGGCGCCCAACAGCGGGGTTAGGCAAGCCAATATGAATTACACCAGGTGTTACCCTTCCCATTTGATTAAACGAGTCAATATTTACCAGTTTAAGACAATTAAACATGATGATAACTTGATATGAAAATAAAATCATAACAATACATGGCCAAAATAAAGCATATGTATGGATATACAGCCCAAAACCCAAAATATACACTACGTGTGTGCCAGGAACTAGTGTCACGAGTGTCACAGGCAACTATCTAAATATACAAGGATAATATATATACAAGTCCACAGTCTGAATGAAATAGATGGGAAAATGACAAAAGGAAACTTCATGGGGCCGCCAAGGATCGCCAGGAAGAGCAGCTCACCGTGAAGTCTAATCAACGCAAGTCAGTACCTAGCACCGACCTGATAATCAGAAGTACCAACCTCCGGACCTGTACAGACAAGTACAGAAGAAGGAGAAGTGCAGCATGAGTACATAAATAAATATGTACCCAGTGAGTATCCCGTCTAAACTCGAAGGAGTAGTGACGAGAGGTCGACTAGATACTCACTAAGGTCCAGCGATATAATATAAAAAGAGATATGGCTAAAGCAGTAGGCATGTGAAGCAGAAATCAACAAGTACATAAGCAAATAATGTAATCCAAGTAACAACTGAAAATGAACTGCAAGTGCCAAATCCTCCGTTTACACAATACCTGTCAATCCCACTATAAGTGACTCAGACTCAAGTGATAATACAATACCAGAACAAGACAACCGGCCGGAGTCATAAGGGTGGTCATAAGGATTGAGGTCATAAGCTAACCCACGATCGCGAATCATACCTGCGACTCACGTGCTGACTCAATAGTAATAAGCTGACCCACGATCGCGCATCCAGTCTGCGACTCGTGTGCTGACTCGATAATGATAAGCTACCCACGATCGCGCATCATGCCTGCGACTCGTGTGCTGACTCGATAATAATAATATATAAGCTGACCCATGATCGCGCCTCCAGTCTGCGACTCATGTGCTAACTCGATAATAATAACATATAATCTGACCCACGATCGCGCCTCCAGTCTGCGACTCGTGTGCTGACTCGATAACAAGTGCATATACATATATAGGTACATATGTGTACCGACTCAACAGTGAACTCAACAGGACTGTGCCAATACCGTTGTAGCCAACTGGGATTTAAATCATAATATTTCTCCTTTCCATGTCATCTCAACAACAATCACAACTTACAATACATACAAGGTACAAATAAGGCACATAGAGGCATGCTCGTGAGTCTTAAAGCTACCCGACATAGCAATATAGTCGCCACGTACGTACTTTCTTCACTTGGTACGTACGCCACCCCCCACCCCACCCCCCACCTCCCACAACATGTATACACAACAAATAAGGAACCTATGGGGACATTTCCCCCTTCCAAGTTTGGAAAGGAGACTCACCTCGTGACGAAATCACCCCTCGAATCAAGGATGCGCCCGAAATCTCCGAAATCTACCCTCGACGGCTCACAACTAGCCAAGTATAGCGTAATTGAATCAATTTAAGTTCAAAGAAGAAGAATCAACCAATAAACCCAAAATTAGGCATTCTTGAAAGATTTTGGAATTTCGACCACGGGCCCACACGTTCGGATTTCGAGAATTCTCTAAGGAATCACTTACCCGAAGCCTAAGGATCATAATTTATGTGATCTATACTTGAATTCATAACAAGAATTGAATAGTTCACCAAATTCCCAAAAAATCCTATTTACTACCCCAAATCTAGGTTATACTAAGATTTAGTAGTTAAATCCCTTGTTAATTCACATAGTAGACTAGACAAACGGAGTGAAATTACTCACTTTTGGTGGACTTGGTCGTGGGCAGGTTTTCCCCAAGCTTGAGAGCTCTTTAATGGAGGTTGAGTGAGAAAAAGATGAAGAAAATATGTGTTTTGACATTTAAATACAGGCTGCCTACAGGGGTTTCCGCACCTGCGACCCTGGGACCGCACCTGCGAGGAAATGGCCGCACCTGCGGAAAATGGCCGGGGGAGCTAGGTTCGCACCTGCAGAGTTGGGGGCCGCACCTGCAGTACCGCTCCTGCGGAAGTTGCGCACCTGCGAGGCTGGGACCGCAGGAGCGCTCCCGCACCTGCGGCTGGGCAACCGCACCTGCGGTCACACCAGCTACAGCTGCACCAGCAGTGTTTTTAGCTGGTTTTTGGCCTCGTGTGGTGTCCGGGAGGCACCTGGGCCCACCCGAGCCCCCGTCTAAATATACCAACAAGTCCCAAATCATTATACGGACGTGCTCGAGCCCACGGAACAGTCAAAACAACGCTAAAACTCAAAATCACATCCCAAAACCCCTGAATTTATAACTTAAGGCTTTCAAACTCTAGATTTCTATAACGATGTGCCGAACCGACCTATACAACTCGGAATGACTTCAAATTTTGCAGACAAGTCATAAATGACCATACGGAACTATTCCCTATCCCGGAAGTCCATTCGGACCTCGATAGCATAAAATCACGTCCCAAACCAAATTTCAAACATCAGGAAATCCTGATTTCCATTTCGGGCGCTGAAATGCTCCCGGATCATCGAAAACCCGAGCCAAACATACGCCCAAGTCTGAAATCATCATACGAAGCTACTGGAGTTGTCAGAACTCGATTCCGAGGTCGTTTGCTCAAAATGTTGACCGAAGTCAAAATTGGCCAAATAGGCCAATCTTAAAGAACCAGGTGTTCCTAAATCACTCAAACCATTCCCGAATCCCGAACCACCAGTCCCCGCAAGTCATAAAGCACGAATAGCCGCTATGGAAGGTTTTATTTAAGGGAACGGGATCCTAATACGCAAAAGGACCTGTTTGGTCGTTACACCAGCTCTTCGAACGTTGAAGTGGTGCATCCGAATCTTCGGGAACAATAAAGGTTCGAGGGGTTAGAAAGTCCTCCTCCTCTTCTTCTTCTCCTATTACTTGTTTCTCCGATTCGGTCGAGGTTGGGTGCGGTGATTGCGATATGGCTTCCTATTTACCTTTGATGCTCGACCTTTCTGAGGTTGATGGTGTCGAGACCGGTGTTACCTACTCGACCGAATCGGGTGACTTCGGGCACAAGGTGACTTCAGGCACAAAGTATCAGGTTCGCTTCTCTCTAGTGATTGACACCTTCGTGCGTGTGAATATGGGTCCCTGTGTAACGTCAACCCCACCGACGATCATATGAATGACATGTTGAGGTTCTTCTTGTTCATCCTTCCTATTGGCGTCCCTTTCTCGGAAATGATTCTTGGCTCGATTGCTGAGGAACTCTCGGAGGTAGACCTCATTGAATAGACGGGCTACCTCCTCCCTTAATTGTCTGCAATCCTCGGTCCTGTGACAATGCGTGCCATGATACTTGCACATTAAGTTTGGGTTTCTTTGGGAAGGATCGGTCTGTATGGTTCTGGGCCACCTAGTGCCTTTGATTCTTCTGATAGATGATACGATACCTGAGGCATCGATGTTGAAATTATATTTTGATAGCCGAGGTGCCTCTGTGGGACCTACACACTTGTCAAAATCACTCTTTCTCATAAGTCCTCGAGAACTCTGTCATCGATTACCTCTTCCATCTTTCCGGGTGGAATTGCATCCCGGACTATTGTTCCTTTGATCTACAATATATGGTTGGTACCGGTCTTTATTCGACCTTGGCTCCCTATCAACGCCTCTAATGTTTACCTGTCGGCATGTTTGGATGCACTGAACCGGAAGGAGCTCCTAATTGGTCGTCCTCGACCGTGATCTTCGATTGATATCGATTGTGAACATCTGTCCATGTTACAACTGGGTACTCGATCAAATTTTGTTTCAACTGACGTGATGCTATCGAACTCCATTCATTCAACCCTTGGGTGAAAGCTTGAACGGCCCAATCATATGTGACCAGTGGCAACTCCATGCGCTCCATTTGGAATCGGGACATGAACTCCCTTAGCATCTCATTATCCCTTTGTCTTACCTTGAAGAGGTCTGATTTCCTTGTTGCGACCTTTATGGCCCCGGCATTCGCTTTTATGAAAGAATCTACTAACATGGCGAATGAATCGATGGAATTTGGTGGTAGGTTGTGATACCAAATCATTGCTCCCTTCGACAGGGTCTCTCCGAACTTTTTCAACAACACAGACTCGATCTCGTCATCCTCCAAGTTATTACCCTTAATGGCGCATGTGTAAGAGGTAACATGCTCATTGGGGTAGGTAGTCCCGTTATATTTGGGTATGTCATGCATAAGAAACTGCTTCGAAATGGGCTTCGGAGCCGCACTCGGAGGAAAAGTCTTTTGCACAAACTTCTTCGAGTCCATTCCTTTCAAGATTGGCGGTGCCCCCGGTATATGATCAAATCGAGAGTAGTAAGTCTCTACCTTTTTATCGTTGGCTTCGATTTTCTTCTCTCCTGATTCAATTCTCTTGGTGAGCTCCTCCAGCATTTTCATTACAGCGAAATCGGTCCCCGATGTGTTGTCACTCGACCTTTCTGGTACTAGCTCGGGACGACGAGTAATCTCCGACTCGACCTTATTTGTAGCTCTGTGTTGATTTTGTAACTGAGCAATGGCGGGTTGTTAAGCCTGAAGCATTTCGAATATCACTTGGAGACTGACTCCTTCGTCTCCTCTGCCCTGTGTACCTTGGCCATCAGATCGGCCTTCTCTGCGTACACTCCCCTCGATATATGCACCTAAGTCCGCATTCTGAGCACCGTGCGAACTAACGTCAACTGGGTTGACAGGAGGTACTCCTCTGAGATTGGCCTGTAGCACCTCGATTCCTGGGGCAATCACATTTTTGTTTTTCCCGTGAAGTCTGAGGCCATTATCACCGTGTGTGGATGCGTTTTGTGAGTTTGACATGTTTTAGCCTGAAAACCAAAATTCTTGATAAGAACAAGCGTAAAATAATGTGTTTTACCAGAATCAGTACTGAACAATCACTATTATCCTTAGCCCCACGGTGGGCCCCAAACTGTTTACCCTAAAATTCGAGTAACAATTAAACTTATATTGTGACTTTAAGGATACGTGATCTAATCCAATACCAATTGATAAACAATGAACTAGATAAATGAATTGAACGATAAAATAAATCAAACCAGTATTCTAGCAATGCTTTCGACCTCGATTCGAGATGGTCTCGAGGTTGGATCACAAGAACAGTAAAGAACAGTAATGAACAATAACGAACAATACTGGATAGTAGAGAGCAGCGTATATATTCTTTATCAATGAATAATGATGATACAAATGAATGGGGTACCCCTTTGTATAATAGGGGAATCCTAATTAAAGAAATTGCACAAATTTCTAACAATGGAAATAAATCTCACGATTGGCGTCAGTAACCGCTTGATTCGATCTCTCTCGTGATTTCCGTCGTGATCTTCGATCGGTTGCTAATATTTCGTCTTTCTGTTATTATGCCTTACTTGAAGTCGGTCATGCTCGATTTCGATCTTCAGCAAGCACTTCGATCTTCACGCTCCATACTCTGTCATCGAGCTCGAGCTTGTTCCATTACAGGCTTACTCTCGAGGCAGCTCCTCGGACCTATAAAATTGGATACGCCCGATTTTAATCGTATACAAAACCAACGCAAAGCGGAGGTGGCTAATGGAAACAGCAACGTAGACGGACAGATGGCTATGTAACGTCAAATGTGACTTTGAAATTCAATTGAGAGAGAGGCAGCAAAGGGTTTGGGAGTTGGGGGCTATGTATATTGTTTTTCAGATTTTACTGAGAATTAATATCAAATTAAGTATTAAGAATTTTCCTAATTGAAAAAATTGCACAGATCAAAACTAATTTTATATGTACACCACAAGGATTAAAATCAAAGGAAAACTTGATGGTGACGATCGAGTGTTGACAGCAAGTGAGGTGCCCACCAAAGAGAAGCGGAAGTGGCCAGTGGGTAGTGAAAACAACAACGCAGATGGGCAAATGGAAGGCGCAATGTGTGTGAGAGAGAGAGAGGCAGCAAGGGGTTTCGGAATTGGGGGCTATTTATATTTTTCAGATTTTACTGAGAATCACCATCAAATTAAGTACTGAAAATTTCTCCTAATTAGAGAAATGGCACAGATTTCTTGTATCGAGGGTCTATCGAAAATAGCCTACCTTAGAATATGGGTAAAGTTTGTATACACATTAGCCTCCGCAAACCCCAATTGTGAAATTATACTTAGTTGTTGTTGTTGTTGCGGTAAAAAAATTGCACAGAAGCAAACTAATTTTATATGTACAACACAAAGGTTAAAATTTAAAACAAAAAAAAAATACAATGGTGACGCTTCAGTGTTGACGGTAAGAAAGGTGGCAACCAAGGAGAAGTGGAAGTGGCCAGTGAGTAATGGAAACAACGGTGACGGGCAGATGGCTATGAAAGGTGCAATGTTACTTTGAATTCAACTGAGAGAGACATCGAGGGGTTTGGGGGATGGGGACTATTTATTTTCAGAATTTAGTTTAATAAGAAAAAAAATCAGAACATCGTGAAAACAGGAGTACCCGGCCCATATGTGGCCAATTGGTTTCGATATCAAGACAAAAGAGTTTCGAAAGCTTAAAACCCTTTTCCAGTGGACTGGAGGTTGTGTTAGAATGAAGCGGGGTCAACATATTTTTTAGTGCAACAAATTTTCGATGAAAGTTCAAATTTATTTTTGAAATAAGCGGAGTCATATGAATCCTCTTGACCCTATATGGGCCCACCCCTGCACAAGTATAATTCTTTCTTTTGATCCTTTAGTATTAGAATATATTAAGAACCATTTACATTTTATATATATAACTACATGAAGAACAATTTGTTAGGTATAGTTTGTATATGTTGGGGTTCCCACATCGGTGGCTAAAAGCCACCTTTGAGGCCTTAAAATGCTAAGCCCACTAAGTCATATAGAATGAGTACTTGACATACTTCTAAAGTATGCGTAACATTTGAGAAAAAGTTACGCCATAAAAAAGAAATGGCAAGAAGATGGTTAAGTCGTGATTGTGCACGCAAGACACCGTAACGATGAGCCATCTCGGCCGAAGACGAGGTCGAACCAACGCCTAGTATTCGAACCATCAGAAAGTCTCTACGGCAAAGTATACGCCAAGGCGTCTAAGTAGATCGACCTAAAGCATAAAATAGCAGATTGAAGCACCCTGGCTAAGGACCGCTGGGTAAGGGGAAACGCCTAGTATATATACAGGATAAGAGAGTGATAGAGGGGGGGGGGGGGGGGGCTTTTTTCATTCTTTCTTCTTCTTTTAGAACTTTCTCGAAGGGGAACCTGAGAGAGGATTCACAACCTTGTTCCAAATCTTTGTAATCTTTATCATGAAATCAATAAAGATATAATCAATAGCTGTTAAGGAGACACTTTCTCGTTCTCCTTTATCAAGTATTATAGAGCGATAGTATTGAGAATGCAAGCCCATTATTTTCACTTACCATCTTCTATAATCGTGACGATTTCGCAAACTTCACCATTTTCAATTTGTCTTATTCAACACTCTTTGATCTAGAGTTAATTATCTTTGGTTAGGATTTACCCTCTATTTTACTTATTAATTCGTTTTTAAAAAAAAAAGTTAAGACTTTTTTGGTAAAATAATTTGACGCCATCTGTGAAGATTTTCTAGCAAAAGCCTTAGTTCCTTCTAGATCCGCCAAACCAAGGATAAATCCTTACACTAAATATAGATGTTATGATCGAGCCAGCCTAGTTAAAATAGGGAAAGAAAGGGGCGAACGACACAGTTTCAGTATTTTTCACTGTCGAACGACGCCGTCTGGTGAAGAAGGGATTAGTTAGATTAACGAAATTAACAACCATATTAAAAAGGCTAAGCAGCGGACGAGAACGGCTGAGATTAATTCTAATCCATGGCTGAGATCTTTTGCTCTAAAATATTTAAAACCCAACGAATTCTGGTAAATTCCCATTCTCCTATTGCAGCTTTCGTCTTCCCTCCCATTTTTCTCAAAAATGTCGCAACTGGATCCAACTATCTTCAAAACCATAGTCCCATCCCGCTACATCACCTTCACAATCCCAAACCCTTTACTTCATCTCGATCACTTCCATTCTCAAGAACTCCGCATTTCAATTCTTGATTCACCCCTCCCTTCAAAACCGACTCAAATTGCAGCAATGTTAGTTCCAATAAATCGCGAATCTGACTGGATTTTTTCTACAGAACAAGGCCATCTTCAAATCCTCCTTACTTTCTCTCACCTCTCTCGCCTCATAATCATCGGCAATTCACTGAATTTCCCCCACCCCACTTCGTATAACGCCACATTACACTCCAATTGTACCGCTGATTCATCTGTTGTTGAAGAAAAATTGTTGCCTCTATTGATTGAGTTGATACCCACATTGGCATTTCGTCGAACAGATGGTGGGCTACCTGAAATACCTGAAATTCCGTTCTTGAGCTATGAAGATGGGGTGATTCGGAGTTTGGTATTGGATAGATGTGCTGGACAACGTGTTGGGGAAATGCTGGTAGAAGATGTGGATTTGGAATTAGAAAATGGGGATAGAGAGTTTAGGAGGAGATTGAGGTTCAAGAGAATGCCGAATTTGGTACAAACTCAGATAAGAATCCGTCCCAAGAAAGTGGATTTTGTTGATATGGAAGGCGTTGAATTTGAGGTAGTTGATGACGGGGTTCTTGTTCATCCTTATTTGACTCCAATGGTCGCTGGTCTTTCAGTAATCGCTTCATATTTAGACGAGCAAATTGGAAAAGGGATAAAGCCAAAAGCCTTGTGTTTGGGTGTTGGAGGAGGGGCGCTTCTTGGTTTTTTGAGTTCCCGGTTAGGTTTTCTAGTCTTGGGTATTGAGATTGATCATGCTGTTTCGGAGGTTGCAAGGAGATTTTTCGGGTTGGGACATGGTGACTTAGTCCATGTGTGTGTTGGAGATGCAATAGAAATGATTGAGAAATTCGCGACTAGTGTAGAAAATGATGGTTTACATGGTTGTTGTGATTTGGACGGAAGTGATTGTTTGGGCAAATTTCATGGTAAATTTGATGTGATCATGGTTGATTTAGACTCGAGCAATGCTGGTATGGGTACGAGTGCTCCTCCTATAGAGTTTTTGCAAAAGTCAGTGTTATTGGCCGTGAGGACATTGCTTAGCAAAGATGGTGTTGTAATCATAAATGTGATTCCTTCAGACCAGTCATCTTACAAGAATGTAATTGCTGAATTTCAAGAAGTTTTTGCAGGGTTATATGAGATAGATGTTGGAAATGAAGACAACTTTGTTCTAATTGCCTCTACCTCAGAAATTGGACATGTTTCCTGTCATTATCAAAGTAAATTTCTAAAAAAGTTGAAACAAGTTTCAGGATCTTATGTGGACTCTATAAGAATGATCTGAAGGATTCTTGGTAGCTAAGCTCTTACAGATAACTCAGTGAAAGTGTGCAGAAAGGATGAGTAATAGGACAAAGATGAGTCTAATATTTTTTGCTATAGAGAGATCAAATTGTATATAGTTCATTTGTTGGTATCTAGGAGGATTACAAGCATGATTCTTGCTTTCCTATTGGTTGTTTTTGCATTTACCGCTAGTTCATTAATCTTTGAGTTTTGGAGCTACTCTTTCCGGTCCACAATAAGTGAACAATTTATTTTTTTGTTTTGGTCCAAAATAAGTGTCCATTTATATAATCAAAAAAAAAATCAATTTGTTTTTTCAAAATTACCCTTATGTACGTATCTTTAAAAAGTCTTTTACTCCTCACATTAACTATGATGCAATATTTAATTAAGGGTAGTTTAGTTACAATAACTGTTTTTATCTAGAATTTAATATTTCCTTAATGGGTGTGTCCAAGACAAATTGATCACTGACCGGAGGGAGTAACTGCTAACAAATCTGTCCTATAAGTAGAGAAAGCCGCCCACAGCTCTCTATTTGCCGTTTTCTTAGGAGTTGATGGTTTTGAAACAATTAATATCATATAAAATCTCATATAGACAATAGTGTTTGGTTTCTTTGTTGGCATAAGCAAAAGTAATCAAGCTTTTGGTTGGCATTATTAAATAGTACCTCCATCAAGTTATGTGATAACATGTGAAATAAGATTACGTTAAACTATTTAAAGATAAAAATATCATTTTAACGTAAGTAATTCGTGTATAACAATCATTCATCATTAATAAACGCATAACAATACTTTCATTGCTTTTTCTTGCATGAACAATATTTTATTATAATCCGCATAACTATTATGCGAACCAGAATAAACCCTTTGTATTTCTTCCTAACATAATAAAATCCAAATTGGAGTTGGTACAATATGAAAGCAGGACCTAGCCTTCACGGTGGTTGTTGGCTCATTGGTTAATTTATTAGGTAAAGAAAGCTCTTCTTCATTCTTTCCTCCCCCAGCGTGCATATGGGCGTATTCAATGGTGAAATTAGGAATTTTTCTAAGAGCGTTCAAGA
This sequence comes from Nicotiana undulata, assembly GCA_005239495.1. NCBI lineage: Eukaryota > Viridiplantae > Streptophyta > Magnoliopsida > Solanales > Solanaceae > Nicotiana > Nicotiana undulata. The sequence continues at coordinate 17,627 of ML265391.1, forward strand.
TTTAATATCAGTAGCGGATACAAAATTTTAAAGTTATTAGCAAGTGCCCACCGGTAAAAATATACGAAGAAGAGGAAAAATAAAGTTAGTGATAAGTGCTTTCTCAATACTTATTTAATTTTTTTTATAATTACCCATGTAAATTTATTAGTTTGCCTTAAACACCCATAAGATTTTCACCACTACTTATTATATATGTATAAAAGATAATACTATTTAATTTATATATAGTAAAATATTTGGGGATATGTGTTCAACTGCCCACCCTTCAGCATAAGAAATATGATTGTTTTTGTTTCGACTGAAATATACTAGTTGATTAATAACAACTAGTATTTTATTTGTGTAACGAGGAATATAAGTGGACACAGACAATCCGCCCCTACTTGACATACTGATCCTGATGTGTAACATGTTAATAACCACTAATTAATACTACCCTCTATTAACAATTCCTGATTGTTACTTAAACAAAAAGACAATATAGAGAAGCAAACATGATAAATTGAAAGAAAAGTCTCTCTTTCCACATACATACCATATTAATCTTATAGTATTTCCATTAATTAATAGACAAAATTATTTAAATAATCTTTTCCGTAGTACTAAGGTTGAAACCCATTCAAGGAAGACGGACGCGACAAAGGCTCGTCATCTTCCACTATGCATATTGATCAAAACCAAATAGAGAGATTAATTAATCATATTAAACAATAATTATCCGACTATAATCTCAAAGGTCTTTATTGTTTCTAACGTTATTAAGAGGAAGGGAACGGGAGCAACTTTCATCTAATTACCTCACCGGAATACATGTCTAAGATTCATCCATCAGCAGATCATCATAGAAAGCGAAGCAAACCTCGTGTCTACGACGATCATGATAAGAGGCAGAGTCAGAATTTGACATTTATAGGTTCGAAATTTTGGTCTTTTCTTGAGTTATTGAATTTATATATAACTTGTTCATATTATATGAATTTCTTTGAATCAAAATTTCTGATTCTGCCTAACCCGCTTCCTACCATCTAATAGCCTCTTTGGCTAAGCTTCTCCAAGGCCAAAACACTTTATTTAAAATGAGTTTTTTCAAAGTTGAAGTGGTTGACCAAGTTTTTTGGAAAAATTACAGTGTTTTTGAGTAGAAGTAGAAGCAAAAATATTAAAGAAACAGAAAAAAGTAGCTTCTCTCCGAGAGTAATTTTGAGAAAAATAAACTTAGAAATACATTTTAGTTTAGCAAAATACTAATTTTCTGCTCAGAAGTACTTTTTAAAATATTTTAGTCAAATACAAACTGTTTCTCGCAAAAAAATAGAAATATTAAGTAAGCGTTTGGACATAAGAATTGTAAAATTCGAAAAAATGGTGAAAAAAAATTTCAACTGAAAATGATATTTGAAATTAGAGTTGTGTTTGGGCATAAATTCCAGTTGGGTTGTTTTTGAAGTTTTGTGAGTGTTTTTAGTGAAAATTTTGAAAAACAGCTTTTTGCAGTTTTGAAAATTTTCAAAATGCATCTTCAAGTAAAAATTAAAAATTTTATGAACTACGCTGAGATTTCGAAAAAAAGCAAAAAAGTTTTGGAAAAATCTTCCACCAAATTTTATGTCCTAACGGGCACTAAGAAAAGCACTTTTGAAAAAAAAATTACTAATCAAAATAAGCTGATTTTAAAAACCTAGCGAGCATGAAATAATAATTCATGTGTTCTTGCTGCAGCTCCTGCAGGTCGCTTAATAAGTAGGCTGCCGCCGCCGGCTGCCTGCGCGGCGTCTATCTTCACAGTGTGGAAGAGATCGAGTATGAGTTTCCAAGGGACAGATGGATTCACGGTATTTGATAAGCTAGGCCGATTAGTTTTCCGGGTAGACAATTACACCCGAAGGAAGAATTGCTCCATTGCTGCTGGCCGAGGAAGATCTGGTGGTGGTGGACTTGTACTCATGGATGCACATGGTAAACCTCTCTTAACATTGAGACCTCAGGTATTAATTACATGTACATTTACTTTAAGTTTTTATATTTTTCACTGACTCGGCTTCTTAGATTGAAGGTGATTTGTGTATCTATCCCATGATATTAGGCCATATGCAACTCTCCCCCATTTCTTCATAATGGAGACATTTTTTGTTATAATGGAGCTCCAATGCTTCCCTTTTTTGCCTCCAAAATGGGCATGAATAGTGTTACTACAAATATGGAGTGACACTATTCATCTCCTCCATTACTATTTATACTTATTTTATTATTTAACATTTTTAATTTATCTTTATATATATATATATATCTAATTATGTTTATGTAATATCTTTATAATATTAATTTAACATCTTAATTATGGCATATAATTTTGATAAATTAATTGTCATGCATTTATTATTTTTATATAAAATTGTAAGTTAATTTTATTATAAGTTATAATTGTACAAAAAGATATATAATCATCTCCAAAAATGAATGGTACAAATATAAAATATTAGATGTTGCTAAAAGATAATAATATAATATTGAAGAGAAAGAAGAATATAAAATGAAATATTCTTTTTTGAAGTAATGATTGGAGTAATTTTACTCCATTTTCGAGTTTAGTGCGTTTTGGAGAAAAAAATGAAGGCAACGGTTGGAGAAGGTCTTATTATTATGGAAGAGTCGGGCATGGCATGCACCTCTTCAGGAATGAAAAGGACTATTTATAGGTCAGGGCTATAAAGGCCTTTATAAGATCCTAACAATGTCATAATATGCTCAATTATCTCTTAACTTAGTTAAGTTAGGTGCTTTAACCGTTGTTATAGCTCTTTCAGAGTAGCATAGATGTCATTCTGGGAGAAGTTGTTCGTTATTCATACAACATAATAAAGACTATTAGTTCTTTTCCAAATTGGAATCCTCAAAAGAAATCTATGGGGTCATATGAATTTTTGTCCATATTTTGACTCTTGTATTAGGAATCATAATATAGGTGAATTTAATTTTGATCACTATTTTCATATCCGTAATAGTGCGAAACGAAGGCCTGCCTCGGAGTTATTCAAGAATACTAACATCGAATTTGTCGAACCTTTGACTTAGGATTAGTCAGTTCTATGATCATCTCAATATTTCTTCTATTAATCATTTACGAATCATAATCATACTTAATCTTAAACGTTTAACAGATGAGGAGCACGCAATTACAATATGAATGGAATGCATATAGCGGAGGAGAAGAAGAAGATGATGATGATAGATCCACTCCAAACAAATCTCCTCCTTTGTTCGTAATGAGAAAACCTCAATTATCACTACTTATGATGATGCGAACAACTGCGGCTAACTCATGCCAGGCTCAAGTCTTTACTGCTGCTGAAGAAAATAATAATGTCAGTCGTCCCGATTACAGGGTAGAGGGTTCATTTCGTAGGCGAAATTGCAACATAACCAATTCTGCTGGTCATATTGTAGCCAATATATCACGAAAAGTGGCCAACGCTACTACTCGCACCACCGTTTTGATTAGCGATGACGTTTTTAGCTTGGTGGTACAACCAGGCTTTGAACCTCATATTTGTATGGCTTTTGTTATTGTCTTGGATCGCATGTATCCTAACTCATATGCTCCCCTTGTTTGTTCTTAAATAATTGAATTTTATCTCTAAAATTGAAAAGAAAAAGAATTTACTGTTAATGAGATTCTTCATTACAATGTAATATTTGTGTTCGCTTTATTCTTGCCTCTAAAACTTATCTTGATTAGTGAATTTTGGGAAAGCCTCCTTAAAGGATAGGTTACGTTAGTCAATCTATTTGTAGACAAAACCATTGTAGGTTTCTTTTCATCTTTTTCTACGTGGAGAAGGGCGAGGGGAAAGGCTAAAGAAGATGCTACACTACTGGTGGGATTTGAATCTCCCGCCTCAACTGTGGAAGGCAGGAAGCTCACCAAGTAAGCTAGCCCTTAACCCCAACCATCGGTAGGATTACAGAATTTTAATCGTTCAAACTGGATGCTACAGAGTACATGATATACATCTATGGTGATGGTGGTCTGAGAGAGTTTTGCTCTCCTGGAAAAAGTGACAGCATTTTCTATCTTTCTCGTGATGATAATTGATAAATTTGTTATCAAGACTTTAAACAAGCTAGAACCTCAAGGTTTGGGTAAAACAAAAGTTAACTCATGATTGTTTGGTTGCAGCATTCTCTCCACATATTAAAACAACCCCAAAATATTAGCTTTCTTCTGATTTTTGGCATCATAGCGCAGCCATTGACTACTTAGTCCTTAAGGCAGTGGCGGATCCAAGATTTCAAAATCATGGGTGCTCACCGGTAAAAATATTAAAACAAGAAAAAAAAAATTTAGTAATGGGTGCTCACTCAATACTTACTTAAATTTTTTGATACTTACCTATATAAATCTATTAAGTTGGGCCAAAGACAATGGCTTAAGCACAGACTCCTTGTAGATCCGCCACTGCCTTAAGGGGTTGTTTGGTATGAGGTATAAGGTATAGTGCTGGTATAAAAATTTAATACCACCTAAATACTTCGTTTGGTTGGCAAACCAGGTATAAGTTATCCCAAGATTAAAATTAACACTAGGACAACTTATACCTTATAGAGGGTGGGGTAATTAGCACTAGTATAACTTATACATTCTTCTTACAATTTATGCAATTGTCATATTTAATACAACATATCAAACAATGGATAAAAAATAATCCCAACATAACTAATCCTAGCATACTTATACCAATATAACTTATCCCCGCATAAGCCGTATTCAAACCAAACGACCCCTAAGTGGTTGCTCATAGTCAGATCCATTCTTTTGCCCCTTTTAATTAGTGGTTCCTCTGTTAAACAATTGATTGGTTGTAAAAATTGCAAGCAACTGAAACAAAAAAGAAAAAAAAAAGAAAAAAAAGTACAGAACTGGGAATGACATTACCATGGGCGGAAGCCAGAAGTGGTTCGGTTGAATCTAATAGCTTTTGCTCGAATAAGTATATTTGTGTTTTAAAAAAATCATTAAATATATACAAATAACAAATTTAGAACTCACTTATTAGTACTTAAAATCATCGTTCTAAAATTCAGAATTCATATGGTTGAAATCCGAGTCTGCCTATCAATATTACTGCCAAAAACAGAAATTAGAGGCTGAAAAAAGAATTTTAGAATATAAGGAGTACCAACATAAATATGTTTTCACTCCATAACCAAGTACTAGTGCAAAAAAAAAAACAATGGAGTTTCAATTTAATCATTGAGGGTACAAGCTAAACAAAAGAAAATACTAATTTCATATACTATTTTTACACTAAAAATTTAGTGCACAAAAAGGGAATTACGTACCAAATAGCTAAATAATTGGATAAACTAATGATCAAAGAAGGGTAATTAGAATGAAAATAAGAAGCGCAGCAATAAAAGAATACTTAAGAGCAGCAAGCAGAATAGCTAATGCTATAACAAACAGCTGCCACAATATACTCACACTAGCCCATGTCAGCAGACCCGTTAATCCAACTGCCACAATATTATCCGGGTCCGGGTCCAATATCAGATCAACCCATCTCAAATTCAATCTGGGTCTCCCACCATTATTATTATTATTACTCCCATTTTCCTTTACCTCTTTATCTGAACTAACGGTATCGGTATTCCCATTTTCTGCTGCACAAACAAGAATGGTTGTTCTTTTAGGGTAGGTTTTTAAGGGCTGAGATTTGAGGGGTGAAAATGGAAATTTCAGACTTTGAAGGGGGTAAACGCGAAAAAGAGATTTGGTAATTGATGGGGTTGGTAGAATTGGGGGTGAATTTGAATACGAGGGTGATATTGATACTGCCATGAAAATACAGCAGATTGATTGAGGACCTCGTATTTGAGGTACGGGAAAAATGGAGAGGAACGAACAACAAGGCGTTTTTTTTGTAAGCTAAAATTACGACTTCACCTCTTCAATTATTTCTTTTAGCACTTTGGTCCTCATAACTTTCTACAATGTTGCTTCTAACGACAACAACAATTCCACAAGTGGGTCGGAGAAATATGTGTTCAAGTATGTTTAATCATATTATTTAAAAGTTTATGATGTTAGAGAAAGCACATTTTTATTTATTTAATTATATTTTTAACACACTCACGCCTACGTGCGGACTTGATTCTGATGAGTCAAGTACGTAAAAATTATTTTTCATATTAGGTGGCGGTGAGACTTAAACTCACTTTCTCTGTCTGCTCAAATATCATATTAAAGTGCGTGACAATTTCATCTAAAAGCTTTAGATATCAGAGAGAACACATTTCTATTTACTTAATTATGTCTTCTATGTATACCTTGCTCTTACCTTGTTCAGGTAAAGAGACTCTTTCTAGAAGAAAGAAAAATCACATCAATTATAGAAAAGAAATACTTTAGTGTAAAAGTAATACAAAAGAAAGTATAGTAACTACGTAATAAGATAGCTGAAGCAAAAGCAATAACATATAATAGAAGAAATTTAAGATTAAGAAAATACTACAATAATACTAATATTATTGTGGAAGGAAAATACGCTAGACTACGTATTAATCTTCTATCTTAATGCGCGACTTGCACGTTTCCTACTAACGATTATATCCTTGTAAGCTGAAGAAATTATGTCATGCAAAAAAAATTATCTTTAAGAAATTAAAAGAATGTTGTTGGCCAACATGATTTTCAATGTTTGTTTGATGTTATTGAAAATAGTTTTCATCAGGAAAGTTGAAATAACTTGTCGCACTTACGAGCGATAATTATTGTAACAAAAAAAACGATTATTATTTCTTTACAGATGTTCCTGTATCGGTAAAAAATAGACATCACACGTGTAATATCTTCGATGACAAAGTAATTTACGTGGAACAATAGAAAAGTGACAGCTGGATGAGAGTTTAGAAAGAGGTACGGAATAAAGAGGCACGGGGTAAAACACTCACGAGTCAATTAGAAGCGGGAGCTCCAATCTAATTGAGGAGTGAAAGAGACACGGTCAGAAAGAACACGGTCAGAAAGAACCAGGGCAGATTCAAAGATCTTCAATCAATGAGCCAAACGTTACAGAATCTTCACGCAACAGTTACGATTACTTATTGTAACGTTACATTAATGATATAAATAATCATTAATGCTCAATCATTAAGAAGAGTAGACGTTATATTAAGAAATTCCCTATAAAAGGGAGTAGGATCTCACTTGTATAGACACGTTCGAACCACTATTGGAATATATTTTACATTTCTGCGCTCTTATTATTTTCCTACTTTACAAGTCAAATTTCTATTATTATTCTTAGTGAATTATCTTGATTATCAGAAGCCAGAGTACTTCTTAAAATAGTTTTGACTAAATCCGGTTCTTTGGTTAAACAAATTGGTTCCGCTACCGGAAATCTGATAATCTTTTTTTGCATTCCAAAATTATCTTTACTTAATCATGTTGAACACCAACGACAACAACCAACAGGAAACTGGAACTCCAGTCCCATCGCCTTAGGGAACTCCACGAGGGTCAAGGGATAACTCCCCGGAGAGATCCACAACCCACAACAATGACCAGGTTGGAAATGAACAAACAAGAGAGCAAGACACTCTGAAGCAAATAGTTGTTGAATATGTGAGTGAAGCTCTTCAAGCTTTCGTAAGGGGTTTACCAACTATACCACCTACGCCTCCTCCAAACAACAATGCAACTGTGGAAAATCCACAGTCTGGACTGGCTAATTCTTGAAGTAGAGGCACTCCAAACGAATCCCTTGAGGGAAGACCATGTATGTCTAATAATTCATATTTGCAATCTTTAATACTAACCCTGCAGAAATAGGTGAAGGAACAAAACGATCGTATCGAGAAAATTCCTGGCGTACCACCTGTCATTAAGGGGATTGATATTGACAAATACTCGCAACAACCATGGAAGCCAAGTGCAGCACCTCTGTCTATTCCCAAAAAATTTAAAATGCATGATATACCAAAATATGATGGGACAACTGATCCACGTGATCATGTGACTGCGTTCACCACGGGAGTAAAAGGCAACGACTTGACTAAGCAGGAAATCGAGTCTGTGCTGGTCAAAAAGTTTGGAGATACACTTACCAAAGGGGAACTAACATGGTATTCTCTCTTACACGAAAATTCTATTGATTCTTTTGCTGATCTTGCAGAATAGTTTATAAAAGCACATTCTAGTGCACAAAAAGTGGAGAAAAGAATGGAAGATATATTCAAAGTAAAACAAGGAGATGCAGAGTTGCTTCGTGAATTAGTAGACAGGTTCCAACGGGAAAGGATGTTGTTACCGAGAGTGCCTGACAATTGGGCAGCTATGGCGTTTGCAAGCAACTTGAATGAAAAAAGCTCTGAAGCCACGAGGTGACTCAAAGAAAGTTTGCGTGAATTTCCAGCTACAACATGGAATGATATTTATAACAGGTACAACACTAAATTACGAATTGAAGAGGATACCATAGCTCAATCAAAAGCAGAAGATAGGACGAGTTCTAGGCGCTCAGAAGTAGAGAGGAGAACTGGTAAAAACAGGTACGAGCCATATATGGGACCTTCGGGAAGAGAAGCTCGTTCCAAATTTGAAAACACCCGGCATGATCACACACTGTCAAACAGAGATTCAAGTTCATCATAATCTAGATCCAGAAAGGATCGAGATGAACGAAATAGAGGTAATAACACGTATGCAAGAATTGGAGACTACAACTTCAACGTAAGCACTTCCGAGTTAATTACCGTATTAAGAGATATGGGTGATAAAGTTCGATGGCCCAAGGAGATTAGATCAAATAAAAATTGAAGGAACCCAGACTTCTGGTGTGAATTCCACAATGATCATGGGCACAGAACATCAGACTGCATGTTACTTCAAGGTGAGGTAGAACACTTATTAAAACAAGGCTATCTAACGGAATTGTTTATTGAAAAGGTAAGCAGGCATATATGAAAAACAAGCAAGAGCCTCCAAAACCACCGTCTCTGAAGAGAACAGTATGTGATAAATGGAGGAGAGGAGGTTAATGGCGTGACCTATACCGAAGCAAAAAGACAACGAAGTTCACAATAACCCACGGGAAACGGACTCGTGAAACCTTGGAGGCTGATAGCATAACATTTGATGATGCAATTGCATATGGGTTATTGATCCCATACAACGACGCACTGGTAATATCTTTACTTATACATGACACTAACATGAGAAGAGTATTGATTGATCCAGGTAGTTCGGTGAACATCATTCTACTAAGAGTGGTAGAAGATATGCTAATGGGAAACCAAGTAATTCCAAAAGCGTGATCCTTATCCGGATTCGATAATTCTTCTGTCATAACAAAGGGAGAAATTGCATTGAGTACTGTTACGCGGCGCCTTCCTGAGATTCTTTGGAAGGGCGACGTAAGGCTAAGCAACCGGTGTCAGGGTGATTGTTGTCCGCCAAATGAGTTCCCCGCCACACGCTAGACTAGATTGTCAGTGCCGTGTGGGAAAACCAATGCCAACAATTGAGAGAACAGTAATGAGATTTGAAATGATGAAGGTTGGATTGCAATAATGAAAGCTATTACAAAATGAAGGCAACGCGGTGTCGAGGGGTAGAGACACCAGTACAGGGATTTGCTTGCTAGAAAGTTTTGAATGCTTGATACCCCCTAATAATGCTTTAAAAAACAACCAACATTACATGAGTACACTAAACTACGCTAGAGAAACATAATGAAAGTACATGAAATAAAGCTACTCTATAATTACAGAGAAAAGGACTTAGTTTTCTACAAAGGTAGAAACAGGTCCGTTGGCAGCAACTGTCTCAGGCATCACGATCTGCGCGCGCGGCGCTGTTGGCAGCTGCTTGCGGCTGGGCGCTAGCGAGGGAAATTGGTGGGGAGACAGAGGCACCTGCGCGCTTGTCACTTGGAGCGGCCAAGACCACGGGGCCGTCCGTGGCGCTAGGCGTTGGGAGGCTTGCTAGGACGCCACGGGGCGCGTCTAAGGGATCATGGGGCATGGATGGAAAGCCGCCCATGACATTCTCCCCCACCTGAGTTGGCGACGTCCTCGGCGCCTTGCTCCCCAAATAATCTTCAATGAGGCTCTTGTAGGCTTTGAGGTTTGTTCCCCTCTCCCAAGTGTTCTCCTCTGCATCACACCCTTGCCATTTTACCAAGAACTCTTGGTGATCCTTCCTGGAGGCATGAATTACCCGGTCATCAAGAATAGCTTCAGCTCGCCTTTTCCCGGTTGAACCGGGGCCTCGAATACTGGGTACTGTGAGTTTGCTCCGTGAAGGATCCTCCGTGTCTTCCCGAAATGGTTTCAATAGGCTAACATGGAAGACAGGATGGATTTTCCACCAAGCTGGGGTATCCACCCGGTATGAAACTTTCCCAATGCATCTTTCAATGGACAAAGGTCCAATATATTTTTGCAGCAGGCGAGGGTTATGTACCCCTGCAAACAAGTACCGCTTTGGGATTTTGACCATCACTTTGTCTCCTACCTGATATTTAACAAAGCGACGATTCTGATCAGCATGCCTCTTTATTTGCTTTTGGGCTTTCACCAAATAGCTCTGCACTATCTCCATATTCCGCTTCCATTCTGTTGAGAAGACAGTAGCACGAGGAGATTTTCCCGTGTTTGGTGTATTCACGGTGTGTGGGAGTAGCGGTTGTTGCCCGGTAACAATTTCAAAAGCGCTTTTGTTTGTACTGGAGCTCTTTTGTGAATTGAAACACAGCTGGGCAACATCCAAAAGCTTCACCCAATCCTTCTGCGATCCAGTAACAAAATGGCGGAGATATTCCTCCAACATACCATTGAACCGCTCCGTCTGGCCATCCGATTGTGGATGAAAACTTGAGCTGTGACTCACTTTTGACCCGAGGCACTTAAATAGTTGGGTCCAAAAGTTGCTAGTGAAGCGTGAATCGCGGTC